>PVHP010012791.1:0-42056 GCA_004024765.1 Zapus hudsonius
CTCCAAGGGGGAGGCACTGTTCTGCTCCTGCTCATGGAGGGGATAGAGGAGCAGGAAGGCACTGGATAAGATATAAAGTTATAATTCTAGGGGGCCTCAGCTTGGGCAGCAGGGCCTGTGAAAGAGCCCACATCTGTGTGCTCATATGCAAGTCTGCCTCTTTCTTCCTGCCTCAGTGCGGGGCTGGGGATTAAGCCAACATGAAGACCTTTGGGAGAGAGCTAAGATCCAAGCTCCAGCAAGGTGCACACCTTTGATTAATAGGCCAGTGTTGGGAATTGCTCTCATGGCTTCACTGTGCCAACTCTGGTCTGGGACTCTCAGCTTTGCTGTCCTCAGAGACTCAACCTGCAAGGTTCCCCTTCCGCATGATGCAGGGTGAAAAGGAAGCCTGGGGTGTCACCACCCACAAGCCCCATGATCTGATCGCACCACGGGGCTAAAGAGATTCATGTTGGGTGGAAAGTGTACTTAGAGGGTCGAATGTTGAGCCTTTCTCAGCTGGCGATCTGGGTGGGATCCTCTCATGAGCCGGCCAGTGGGAGGGAACGTGGGTCTCAGCCAGCTGGTGACCACAGGGGAAATGATGGCACCTCCACAGTACTGAGCCAGAGGGTTGTGTCGGAAGATTCGTTTTCTGCTTATAATGTTTTTCAGCTTCCAAGAGGTTTGGGGGCCATCATCACCCATTGTGAGGTGAGGAGCACCGTGGAAGGTACCTGCATGGTGCTTTACAGTTAACACATGCTTGTCCTCACTTCTTATTTTTTTATTCTTCATAATTTAATGCAAAAGTATTTGTAAAAAGGTATTTGAAAAAAGAGTGATTTTTATCTTGGAAAATTGAATTACATAAGACAAAATAAAAAATTGACAACGATTAGGAGGTAATACTTCAAACAAAATGTAGCAGATGCATTTTGGGGCATTTGGAACTGAAGGTGCTGCTATTATTTAAAAAATATTTTATTTATTTATATATATTATATATAAACATATATATATATAAACATATGTATATTTATTTATATTTTATTTATTTACCTGAGAGTGAAAGAGGCAGGCACGCAGAGAGAGAGAGAGAGAGAGAGAGAGAGAGAGAGAGAGAGAGAGAGAGAGAGAGAGAGAACAAGCACTGGCTTCACATGGGTACTTGGGAATTGAACTCAGGTCCTTCTGCTTTGTAGGCAGACACCATCTCTCCAGTCCCTGAAGGTGCTATTATTTACCTAGGAAAATCCTGTAAAAATATTAACATCATCTTTCCCTGACTAGAATGATATTTCAGTTAATTCTTACTCATTTTCACAATCATTCTCTGGGGTTGTCACTGTTGCCTCCTTTTACAGAGAAGGCGCTTAGACTCAAAGGTTAGCACATCTGCCTGTTAGAAAGTAGATGTGGTCACTTTAAGAATATAAGAGCCATGGTTGGGGAGAATATCCAGAGACATTGCCCCTCAGCAACAATGCACAAAGGGGGAAGAAGAAAAAAAAGGTAAAAGAAAACCTGGCTCCCTCTGATGCAGTTCACAACCCCCTAACCTATGGACAGATTCATGTGCACCGAGGAAGGACCCCAGTGGGTAGAGGACAGAGTGGTGGGAAATGGGAGCACCTTCACAAGACTTGCTCATACAATGTATATACATATTCATAATAAAGCTATTAAATAAATAAAAATTAAATAATAAAAAAAATCATTCTGAGCTGGGGGCGTGGTGATGCATACCTTTAATCCCAGCACTCAAGGTAGAGGTAGGAGGATGGCTGTGAGTTCAAGGCCAGCTTGAGAATACATTATGAATTCCAGAACAGCCTGTGCTAGATTGAGACCCTACCTTACATCCCCCCTCCAAATTATTCTGTGCCCAAGGCCAAGGTGGTAAGCCCAGCCTCCACACCCCCTTGATGCTGGAGGTGAGCATCCTTGATTGATAACTTTAATCTTTTATCCATGTGCCCCCCACCCTCCACCCAGACCCAACGCCTGCCGTGAGTGCCATGAGCAGAACAGCCCCTCCCTCTTAGAGACTGAAGGACCAATGGACTTCTTTCTTTCCCGTTCACCACTGCCTCTGAGGCCCCCAGGCATGTGTAGGCTGACTCAGGCCCAGTAGAACATGTGCTCCTCACACTGTAGCACTTTTAATAAAGCTTTAATTCTACATGGATGCATCATCTCAGCTGTCTCTCATTGAACCAGCCCATCTCTCTACATCTCAAATTACCCATCAGCTAGTACCAAAACTCAGAAAGGGGAAGGATGCAGGCCTTGCTCTATGCAGAGGCTCCGGACTCACCTTAGGGCCAACTCAGAGACAAAGACAGCAGGTGAATGGGGGTGTTTTGATTGAAATTTCAGTAAGTTGTTCAGTTTACATATGATTTTAAACACTCCACCCCACTTTTCTTTGTACATTTGGATGTTTGCCATCTATTCTCCAGGGCAAAAGAAACCTTCAAAAAGGAGAACATTTGAAAAGAACCCCGTACTTGCTGGAAGCTGCATGGTTCATTAAAACAAAGCACGCCTTAATGACATTCTGTTTACTGGGCAGATATACCAGGTCATAAGTCCAGAGACTCATAATTCAAGTGCACTGTGAGTCCTATAAAATATTTGATAACATTTCCAATTATGTGGCTGTGGACAGATGGAAAGAGAAGGCTACCTGCAGTGACTGCAATTAAACAGACCCAGAGCAGCGTTCTTTGACCCAGCTTGAAGGAGGAGCCTCCTCCTTTGATTTAGAGACATTTTTATACTCTGGCTGCAGGGCTCTGTGGCTGAGACCATGTACTGTAATCAGCGATCTAAATCATGGGAGGTGCAGGAGGAGGTCTGTGTACATGTGATTGAAGTTATTCTACTGAATGGGGCGTTCCAAGAAGCCAGAAATCCTGGCTGAACCAGGCTGGTTGGCCTTGAAGGCCCAAGTGTAGGTCTGATGTGTTACTTGGAAGCTAAGCATGGCTTGTCATGAACCTAACTTCCATGCATGCATCCCTGCACACATCTCTGCATCCACCCCTGCATCCACTCTCCCTGCATCCATCTCTGCATGCATCCATGCTTCCCTGCACAGCAGGATGCTGCAGTAGGTGAGTTCCCCAGATGCTCATGGCATAGCTCTGGCTGTGTGACTGCAACAGGCGTCTCACGGTTTTAGGGAATTGAATGAATCCTGGAAGCCCAGGATGGATCTTTTATCTTTCATACTGAAACTCCCCTCTCTTTCCCACCAGCCTATGCTGCACCCCTGTTCTGGCTGCTCTGTACGTCATCACTCAATCACCACCCACTCATCTAGCCTCCCTTTTGCCCTCCCACACAACCTTCCATTAGTTATTTGCACATGTATCTACTTATCCATTAATCCATTCACCTACTCATCCATTCATTAATTTACACACCCATGCACTCATTTATTCACCTACCAATTGACCCACTCAGTTATCTAATTGTCCATCCATCCATCCATCCGTCCGTCTGTCCACCCAACCACCCAGCATGCTTATCCAGCATCCTAGATGCTGTGCTGGGTGCCAGAAGCTAACAGGTGACCTGATCTAGCTCCTACTTTCAAAGCGCTCACAGCATACTTGTGGTAACTATATGGATATACGAGAAAAAGAAAGGAAGAAGTCAGAGAGGGCCCCACAGTAGATTTCTGGAGTCCGAGGAAGGGTAGAGTTCATCAGGCTCTGTGGCGAGCTCCCCATTTTAGGACTGTCTTCTTTGGCAACTGTGAATAGGCTGGAGTCAAGGGTAATGAGGAGAGGCTGAATGCTTGGCAGGGCGTTCCAGTGGTTGCTGTGGGGACATGTGGCCCTGGAAACTGGAAAGGGAGAGACAGAGGAGGGCCATGGGTCAAGATGCTTGGTGCGGGCAGGCACAGGTTAGGTGGTCAGGGTTGGTTGGATGCTTTCAAGTATGAAGGAGGGGGGCAGACTGCAACCAAGGCAGCATCAGGACCAGGGAACCCAAGGCCTCATTATGATCTGGTTTATTCTCTCCCCTGAGGCTCAGCACCCCTCCCCCATTCTTCCTTCTCCCACCATTGCTGCCCATTCTCCCTTTTTCTAGAATTATGAGACCTGACAACAGCCAAGGGTCAAGGGGAGAGAAGTGAATTTCCTGCTTGTAAATCAATACAGACACTCTGGCCATTCCTCACAGGCTCACCCTGACCAGTAACCATTTATCTGGATAATGTATTTATTCATGGCCGTTCCACCATTTTGCATTGAGATGTATGTGCAAACTAAAGTGCCAATGACTTGCTTGCAAACATCAAAGGTAGGAGAAGAAAATGCAATTGGGCATATTAGATTATTTTGTATTGAATTCAATGTCTGCAGTGCCTCATTTTTCTCCATCACATGCTTCACCTACAAATCAATTTCCAAGACTTCTGCTGGAAATATTACTTAGGATCAAAATCAGTGGACATAACCCAGCTATAGTGATCCTTCTGCTACCAGATGGCAGGAATGCCTCCGCTGGGCTCCTGTCAGGGAGGCTGTGCCAGGTGGGTCTCTTGCCTCAGGAGCGAAGGTACAACCACACTTATGCATGCATGAGTTCACAACATGCAAATATACACTCACATGCAAGTGTTGTGCAGGCACACACATACATACACAGGGTGAGATTCTCCCAAGGCATTGTACTGTGTGGGCTATGGTGGGGGTGGGGTGGGGGTTGAAAGCTGAGTAATAGGTGTCTGGGGTAGATTGGCTGGGTGGTCCTGAAAGCTGCTAGGCTCTGGGAAGTCACGGAGGTGCTCTGACTTTTTTTGAGGATAAACCCAAGGTGATGGTGCCTGCCTATGGGTTATGTGAGGATCAGGTGACAGGTTCTGTATTGTGGGTCTCCCGTCCTTGATCTCTTCCTCGTGGAAGTGTACTCCAGATGGCAAGATGATGTCAGATGATGTCCACGTGTGTGTGGGAAGGTGTTATGGTCCTGCTGCCTGTGTGGGCAGACTCTCAGCCTGCAGTGTCCTCCTAGCTCTTGTCCTTTTTCGCGGAAAGAAAACACCAGGGATTAGTTTTTCCCGATTGCTCTCCTAGGACAGGTTACTTGGCAGGGTAGAAAGTAATGAACAAGGACAAGGGGGGATTTAGATTCTGAGTGGTTTAGTCTCCACCAGGCAGGATCTCTCTGAGTCTTGGTTTCCACATCTGTTAGATGGGACCATTCTTCTCTTTACCAAGCTCAAAGTTATATGAGCAGATCCATGTGAGAACATGGCTATGGTACTAAATATGGGATCCAGAGTGCTCTCTGGATTTGGCGTACGTAACTAGCTTTGTGACTTGGAGAAAGTCTCTCAGATTCTCTGAACTTCGGATTCCTTCCCTCTAACTAACTTCCTTCAAAAGGTTGTTCTCATGGGTGTGTGTGTGTGTGTGTGTGTGTGTGTGTGTGTGTGTGTGTGTGTATTTGGAAAAGAGAATGGTTTCCTATGATCCTGAAGCTTCACCTTTTGCCTTCACAATAGGACTGTCAATAAATAGTGGTGACTGATTCATTTCAAAGAAGACATTACAACTTGGGGAAGTTGGCTGATTGAACAAGTGTGATTATTTCATGGACCAGTAAAGAATTCAGAAAAGCTGGGATCCTGAGGGGAAAACATTTTTTTCCCATATGGAACCCCCTGACACTTTTGAGGTAAGGTGAGCAGATGGGCTGTACCTGGGGCAGGAGATGCCCAGGACCAGCCCTGCCCAGATGGTTCTGCCTCACAGCCCTGGGCCTTGAGCACCTGCCTGTCCGGCTTACTAGGTGTCTGTGGGCTGGATTCTGTGAGTGTCCCCTCCCCCATGAACATGGTCCACTTTCTCCCTACCACCCCCCATCATGGCCCTCCCCTGTCACCTTCAGGAAGCTGTGTAATGAGGTCGCTGGGCTGCCTGCTAGGACAGGCAAGATCTACCCTAGTCAGCATTTCTTCAGCTTCTAATGAATTCACAGAAACCCTTCCGGTAGCCAGAAACTCAGCGCCAGAACTCTGCTATCTCCAGGGCCACCCCTCACCATGGCTTCCTTTTGGGAAAGCAGGAGGAGGGGTCGAGGAAGGAGGAGGCAGGAGATTCTGAGCCGCTGTGTATACACTCTCTGTGGCCCCTTCGCAACCCTCCCAGGTCCAGGGTCTGCATTGCTGAAGACATCTGGCAGCTCCCCCCACCCCCAGTTGGAGTGGGCCTCATCATTTTGCAGGTGCAAAGTATTTCTACCCCACAGTCACCACTTCCAGCTCCTCCCCATGCTGTGGATTGCTTCTGGCTACCAACTGGGAGGTTTTTGAGTCAGATGGACATGGCTCATATTCCGAGAACCTCTTCTGAGCAGGCGGTGATGTGGACACTTTCATCGCCATGAACATGACAGGCTCACAGACACTCTCCTGCCTCTGTCCATCTTTCAGGTCCCCAGAGACTGTTGAATACAGCCTAAAGCCCACTTTCTGGGACTCTTTGGTTCTTTCAGTACCTGTTTGGGATTCCAGGAGTCACACAGCAGTGGCTCTCCCTTTGTGTGACCTGGGCAGGTGACCATACTTGGTTGGCCTCAGCTCAGAGATTCTACCATCCTTCAGCCTGGGGACTTCTTTATGACAAAAACCATACAATTGAGTGTCTATACTATGGAGGGCCAGCAAGGGGAGATCAGGACATCAGAAAATGAGGCACCAAACGTCTAAGCCTTCAGTTTTTATATGTGTGTAAACCCACATGTATGTGCAAGTGTACATACACATGTTTGTGTATCCATGTGGAGTCTAGGGGACAGTCTCAGGTGTTGTTTCTCTAATATGTCATTTTCCTCTTTTCTCAGCCCCAAATTTGTCATTGTTTATTAGTCTCTACATTGCTCCCAGGAATCTGAAGCCTGGCTCACTGCTGTGTAAAGGTGCTTGTCAAATGGAGCGGAGTAGCTTAAATTTTCTTCAGATTAGCCTGGGGGTGCTGGGATGGCCACCTTGGTGGGGAGAGGAAGCTACGGGTCTGGATTGAAAGCTCTGAGGTTGGGAAGCTGTCAGGTAACTTCACGGTTGAAAATTAGGGTCTGGGGTTATGCCCTTGTGTCCAGCTGTCATTAGATGTGGCCTCTGGAAAGCGATCTGGTTTAATGCAGTCTCCAAGGGTTTGAATCCCCAGAAACTATGGGATGAAAGGATTGAGGTATTGCTTCACAGCCTTTAACAAATGTTAATAGTATTGTTACTATTATTAATAATGTGGGTATAGGTGCATGTATGCCAGTGTGTGTGTGTGTGTGTGTGTGTGTGTGTGTGTGTGTGTGTGTGTGTGTGTGTATTAGATAACAGTCTCAGGGTGTTGGTTCTCTCCTTCAACCTTGTCTGAAGGTCTTTCTTCTTGTTGCCACTGGAAAGGCCACACTGGCTGTTCAGTGAGCTTTGGGATTTCCTGACTCCACCTTCCATTGCTGGAGGCCCATTGGGTTCCAGATGTGTGCACCACTTTGCATCTAGCTTTATGTGGGTGCTCGGGATCTGAGCTCTAGTCAGGTTGTGGGGCAGATTCTTTTAAAAGTCGTCTCCCGGGCCTCACAGAATGCTTCACCTCCACTTTCATCTTCTTCCTCTTGCTCGGATGGTCATTGTTCCTGAGACATCCGTCTCCTTTGCCTGCAGCTCCCTAGGTGACTTGCACTTTGTATCCTCAGCCTGAGACTGCCTTGCAGATGAAGGAAGTTCTCAGCAGTGTGTACCCAAGGTCCTGGCACTTGTTTCCAGTAAGAGTGTCTGCTTCGAGGCTCTTTTCTTCACAGCCTGGCCTCTGGAGGTGCCCACTGTGTCCCATATGTTGAATGAGGCGTTCTCTTAAGTGTGTGGTGCAAGGTGTCTGGTGACTTTTGAATTACTGTCTGAGTTGAAAGGGTTTAAATGATTTGAAGTGACTTGTCAAGCCTTCAGATAGGAATGCTAACCTAATCTTCTCAACCGAGTGGCAAGAGCAGGGTTTAATTGAGTTGCCCAGGAGGTTTAATAACATGCTGCCGAGCACTCAGCCATGATGTGACATCGGCCACTCCCACAGGTGCGTTGCTCTGAGCCATGGGTATAGAGGGAGCTGGTGCAGAATGAGGGCGTGTTTCTGGGGTTGGAAGCCGCTAGAGCTGACCATTTGGGCAGACCTGCTCTAGCTGCATGGACAAGGGAGGCCTGGCGGGTCTCACACACTGAAGCACTGAGGGCATGTTTCCCCATGTGCTCCATCATGGAGTTCAGCGGGTCCCAGGACCTCAGTCAGTGGCTTGCTTCTCTGCATGAGGAAGAAGAGGAAGGATTCATTTGACTTGGAAAGACAGACATTGCAGGGTGAAGTAACCCCAAACTGACTACAGCTTCTCAATGGAACATGATTTATTTTATTTTACTTGCAAGGAGAGAGAGAGAGAGAGAGAGAGAGAGAGAGAGAGAGAGAGAGAGAGAGAGAGAGAGAGAGAGAGAGTCTAGTCTTTGCAAATGGACTCCAGATGCATGTGCCACTTTGCACACCTGGCTTTATGTGAGTACTGGGGAATCAAACCTGGGTCATTAGGCTTTGCAGGAAAGCACCTTAACCACTGGGCTATCTCTCCAGCCCAAAACATGATTCGTTTTTGAGGAGAGGGAAAGGATAGAGTCTTGCTGTGTAGCTCAGGCTGACCCAAACTCATGATCCTTACTTCAGCCTTCCTTTCTGAGTACTGGGATTTCAGGCATGCTCCACCATGCTCAGCCTGGATCAAGGTTGTGTGTGTATGTGTGTGTATGCATGTA
Source organism: Zapus hudsonius (assembly GCA_004024765.1). Taxonomy (NCBI): domain Eukaryota; kingdom Metazoa; phylum Chordata; class Mammalia; order Rodentia; family Dipodidae; genus Zapus; species Zapus hudsonius. Next base: position 8,801 of record PVHP010012791.1, read on the forward strand.
TATGCATGTTCACGTGTGTGCAGGTGTGAGTTACAATGTGTGTGCACATACCTACATCTCCACCTTTTTGGAGACAAAGTTCCTCATTGGCCCCGAACCCACTAAGCAGACAGTGAGCTCCAGGCATCTGCCTGCTTCTACTTCCTCAATTCTGGGATTACAAATGCGTGCCATCATTTCCACCTTTTTTCATGTGGGTTCTGGGCATCAAACTCAGGTCCCTCATGCTTGGGAGGCGAGCACCTTACTGACTGAGCTCTCTCCCCTGCCCAGCAAGGGGAATTTTTAATGACAAAAAGGAGGATAGCATCAGACATTCCGAAGCAGCAGCCCTTGGTCAGTGATTGATGGCTAGCCGTGGCGCCTGTCTGAGGGGAGCAGACAGTTACTAAGCAAATGGCCTTGGATAAGCATTTTTTTTTTGTAAACTTGTGGTGGACTCTGCAGGCTTGTGGCTCTGGAAGAATCTTTTGTGACAGTAGCTGTCAGGCAGTCGCGTGTACACACCCTTCCTTCATAACCTCCTGGCTTACATACTTCCCTGCTGTGGTTAGGGTTGATGTAAACCGCTCCACTTCCATCCAAGGACTGACTCTCACATTCCTCCCCAGGCCCTACAGCCAGGACAGGCAAACACTCCAGCGGATGGGCCTTGGAGAAAGTGTGACAGTAATTGACAGGTGTCACCTCCACACTCTCAGCTAGGCCTGGCTGCTTGCAAGTGTAGCTGATGCGGACTGAGCACCTACTATGTTCATGGAGGCCTCTGGGTCTCATTGTGCAAAGGACACCATCAGAACAGAACTTTGGGTATGTGGACCAAGGTGCCAGACCCAGAAGGTGGCAGAGGCATGCCCACTTTTGCAGTTGACTTCATGTTCCTGGGACAAAATACCCAACCACAGGCAGCTGATGGGAGGAAAGGGTTTATTTTGGTTTACAGTCTCAAGAGGAAGCTTCATGATGGCAGGGAAAGGATGGTCCTAGGGCAAACACTAGATATCACTTCTGGTGACAGCAAGGGAAGAGAGCAAGAGCGTGAGCTAATCTCTGACAAGGGGGAAGCTGGCTGCACCACCCCAAAGCCCACCCCCAGCAACACACTTCTTTCAGCAAGTCTCCACCTCCCAGATTGTCACCAGCTGGGGACCAAGCATTGAAAACACATGAGTTTATGTGGGACCTCTGATTCAGACCACCACACACCCATCCTGCTGAGGCTGGACCCAGCTCCTTCCTCAACCTGTGGTGGTCCCATAAACCAATGCGTCTTGGAACATTCTGGGTCCTGCTGTCTGTTCCCTGATCCCTGGCTCCTGTCCTGGTTGACTCTGTTGGTCAGAGCTGGGGTGTCTCCCTATGGCTTCCCTCAAGCCTGATCCATTCCTTTACGCCTGACTTGTGGTCCACAGGGCAGAAAGTTTTCCATGTGAAGGTGGGAATACCATAGCTTCTCGTGGTTGGAGCTCCCACCTCTGCAGGTAGAAACATTCCTCCTGCTCCCTTGGCTTGTGTTTGTTGTATGTGTGTACATCCCCGTACGTGCATGTGGGTATGTGTGTACACAGGTCCACGTGTGTGCACGTATGTGTGTACATCCCCATATGTGCATGTGGGTATGTGTGTACACAGGTCCACATGTGTGCATGTATGTATGTGCATGTGGGTATGTGTGTACACAGGTCCACGTGTGCATGTATGTATGTGCATGTACATAAGTGTGTATACAGGTCCACATGTGTGCATGTATGTATGTGCATGTGGGTATGTATGTACACAGGTCCACATGTGTGCATGTATTTGTGTACATCCTGTACATGCATGTGGGTATGTGTGTATACAGGTCCATGTGTGTGCATGCATGCATGTGCACATGCATGTGGAGGTCAGAAGGCAACCTTGGGTGTCCTTCTTCAGGAGCAATCACATTGTTTTGAGATGGGATCTCTTGGCCTTGGATCTTGGGTCAGCAAGCCCCAGCAATCCACCTGTCTTCTCTCCAGCACCATGCCCAGGTTTTAATGTGGGTTCTGGGGATCAAACTCAGGTCCTCTTGCTACAAGTGGAAGCAGCTTACCGACTGAGCCATCTCTCAAGAGGCACAGCCCCAGCTGGCCTCAGCTCATGATTCTCCTGCCTCCACCTCCCAACTGCTGTGACTGCTGGCCGTGTACCTTCATTTTTTTTTCAAGTAAACTCTTAATTGAATTTTATTCAATGCTGTGCCCATGGTAGTAAGTTTGTCAAATCTGAGTAACAGCAGGAGAAACTCTCCATAGTTCTTCATTCACAGCTAACATGAGCAGAGTTTTCTTTCCAAAATTTAAAAACTTGTTTTCTTGCTTTTCTTAATTGAGTTCAGACTTTATATGACATATTGTCTTCTGGTGTTGGTTCAGTATTATCTCAAACATGTTTCTCCACACCATGAAAATAACTTTTCTAAAATTATTTAATTTTTTATTAGCATGCCAAGAACTAGATTTTGTTAGAGTGAATCTCAGAAAAACACCATGGTGATTACCATACCAGCTGAGCCACCCAAGGGAACCATAATTATAGTGTATTTCAAACAAATTTTGGGTCTTGTTTTCCTCCCCCACTCTTTTTTCCTCTCTCCCTCTCTCCACTAGTTCTCCCCCACCAAAGCTGTTGGGCACTGCCTGTTGGCGCTGCTAATGAGGGCACGGAGAACAAAGGGTTAACAGTGTATGAGTGAGGTGAAACCCCGGTAATTCGGTAGGCATTTCCCAGCTCCACCTACCCTGACTCCCAGCCCCCACGGGCTAGCCACAGAAGCCAGCATTTCCATCTCAGCATGACTGGATTTGGCATCAGCAAAACTTCCTTGTGTCCATCCCCACTGACCGGACTGTGGCTAGCATCATGTATTTCCGCCACTCATGGCCCCCAAATGAGGTGTTCTCAGGTTGTCCCCACTCACCTGTCCCACCCACCTATCCCAGTGCAGGCTCCCAACTCCCCATCCCCATCAGCCAATCTCCCTTTCTCTTCCCCATTACCCACGCCCCTAACCCCCTTTTTCCTATAAAATGTAAGTCCCCCAATTGAATAAAGAACCACGTGGATACACCGCCAGACCCCCCATCCCCCCAGCTCTGTGGGCCCCAGCCCTGAGACAGCGGACCGGGGACAGCTAGCAGACAGCTCGCCTTGGCTCCCGCCGCTTCTCCGTTTTCCCTCTGCCGGTCAGGAGGAGAAAACAACACACAGCTTCACTTCCGTTTTCTTATTACATATTTCCTTCTGTTTCTTCCCCCCTCTCTCTTCCAGGTAGGGTCTCTAGCCCAGGCTGACCTGGAATTGACTAAGTAGTTTCAGGTTGGCCTCAAATCACTGTGATCCTCTTACCTCTGCCTCTGGGGTGCTGGGATGCCCGGCTTCCCTGCTTCTTTTTGGTGGGTATTCTTCCATGTGTTCTTATGAATGAGGTTGCTTCTCTCCTTCCTCCCTATACAGTACCCCTCTAAAACTTCTCTGTAGTTCTGGTTGGGTTGTTATGAGCTGCCTTAAACTGTATTTGTCTTGAAAGCTCCTGACTTCCCCAATTCATTGTGAAAGCAGATTTAGCTGGATAGAGCCCTCTTGGTTGGAAATTACTTACTTTCAGGGATCAAAATATATCCATCCATGCATTTCTAGCTATAGAATTACTGATGATAGCATATCTGAACTCATTCTGATGTTCTTGCCTTTGTGTGTGAGTTGGTGTTTTACCTTCCACTTGTAGTATTGTGCCCGCCCTCTGCATTTTTGACATCGTGACTATGATGGAGAGTCTTCCCTGGTCATGTGTATTTGGGTTCTGGTTGCATGTTGACCTCTCTCTCTCTCTCTCTCTCTCTCTCTCTCTCTCTCTCTCTCTCTCTCTCAACATGGCTTGGGGAATTTTCTGCTATGGCCTCATTAATTCTTCAGTTCCTTTAACTGCTGTCTCAACTCCTTCTTCTCTCCCATGGATTCTAAGGTTTGGTGTCTTGAATGTACCTCTGGCTTCATGGGATATTGTTCTCTCGACTTTGTTCTACATCTCTGAAACCTGATCTTCTGCACCATCTTGCTGTCTGTTGTGATTTTTATCTGAGTGATTGTTTCTTTCATTTCCAGAATTCCTGTGTAGTTCTTTTTCAGTGTTTTGATTTCTTTGCTGACTTTGTCCTTCATGCTTTGGATTTTCTCCCCCAACTTCCTAATGGTATTGCTCATTTTAGAGATGGTCTCTTCAGGATCTTGAATGGATCTCCTTAGTTCACTCACCTGCTGGCTTGAGTCTTCTGGATGGTCACTGATCTTTTTTAGAGGTAGGGTTCTGAATTCTTTCCCTGACATTTCCTCTTTCTTGGTGATTTTGGCTTTTGTTGTAGGGGAGTTGAGAGGCTGGGAATATGTTGTGGTGAGTTGTTCTTTGTGACTCTTTGTTGGGTTGCCTCCTTGTTCCAGTATTTGCTGGTGGTTCATTTTGTTTTCTGAAGGACCCCACAGATCAGTCTAGTGATTAAGTTTCTTGTAGTTATTAAGGCTGATTGGCAGGAGTTCTCTCTAGTTATTAATTCTAATCTGGTTATGCCTTGCTATGGAAGACCTTTTTGCTTTATGCTTGTGATGTGGAGTGAGGTTCACCTATAGACTGATGCTGGTTTGGGAATAGCACACTGGATCCCTAAGAGGATCCTAAACTCAGAGCATCTCCCTGTCCAGGGATGTGCCATGGGTTCTCAGATGCTGGCTGGTGTCTCCCACATGGACCAGGAGGGCAGAGTTGGGAACACTTTCCTCCCCACACTGGCTGGAGACTCCTGTGTGGACCAGGTGGGTCAAGTTGGGACTTGTTCCCTCTGCCCCTGGCTACTCTCTCACATGTAGACCAGGTGGGCAGGGGGTATACCCCCACCCTCTGTGTGCTTGCTGGTCTGCCCAGTTTGGACTGGTTGGCCAGAGTTGAACCTGAGTTGTCCATACTCTGGCTTCTGTCTCTCACCATGGATCAGGTGGGCAGAGTTGTGATTGAACCCTCCCAGCCCTGGCTGCCCTCTTCTGCTTGGATCTGGTCGGTAGAATTGTACTTGTGTCCCCAAATAACTTTCTGTGAGCAGTAATTTTCATTGTTGCATAATAGTTCACAAATACGAAAATTGATGATTAGTATTTGACCTCTGAGAGATGAGTCTCCATTAGGAAATGATCCTTCAAATTAAATTGGGGACAGGAAGGACAGGGGAACAACACATCTCCATGGTGGTGGCTTTGGGGACTTTCAGGGCCTATTAAGGGAACACGTGGTTCCTTGGAACAGAGGAATAAAACTCCTTTTCCGGCAGATTAGGCAGGTCGCGTTTGTCTGTGAAGCTGTTATTTGTAACAGAGCTCATTTGTAAAGATCCATTGCCAACATAATGTCACATAATTTTACACGGAAATGGCTTTTAGATCTTAATGTGTTTCTGCTCAGTCACTTAGAGGAATTATTTTTTTCTTTAAAAATCTCTCTTTTCAAATGTTCCAAGTCTCTCATGTTAGTCTCCCATGCCCAAGACAGATTTAGGAATTCTGGCCTCATTTCTCTGCCAGACCCAAAGATTTCCCAGAAGTCTTTGCAGCCTCTGCCCCCAGGAAATCATTGCTAATCAAAATAAACTAAACACGCTTTCATTCCCACGCTACGCCCAAGCGATCATGGTGCCTGAGCCAGTGTGCCTGGGCTTGTAGTTCTGGTGTTTTTCTGCCTGCAGTGGACCAGCCTCTTGAGGGACAGGGCTTCATGAATGGGTGATTTCAATGGGCTAAGGGGGCCCTGGGCGATACTTGAGGGTAAAGAAGTCCTCATGGGCCTTTTCAGCCTCTGCCCCACTAAATGCCACATCTTCCACTCACATCCAGACCTGGCGTTGGGTGTTTTACAGCTCTGTCGGTATAGCTTTGCATGCCTATCGCCTGTGGCCTCTCTCTTTTCTTCTTTGGCAAGGTCTCTCCTTCCCTCCCTCCTTTCTATCCTCTGTTCCTACGCCCCTTTTCTCTTTCTTTCTTTCTTTCTTTCTTTCTTTCTTTCTTTCTTTCTTTCTTTCTTTCTTTCTTTCTTTCTTTCTTTCTTTCTTTCTTTCTTTCTTTCTTTCTTTCTTTCTTTCTCCTTCCTTCCTTCCTTCCTTCCTTCCTTCCTTCCTTCCTTCCTTCCTTCCTTCCTTCCTTCCTTCCTTCCTTCCTTCCTTCCTTCCTTCCTTTCATCTATCCCTGTCTAAAGAGTTCTTTTCTCCCAGCAAGAGTAGGCAGCTAAGAATCAAGGTCTTTTGAGGACACAGAAGCAGGTGGCCAGGAGTCCTCTAGGTTGACCAATTTCATCTCCTCCCTGCCCTCCTGCCCCTCTTTGCCCTTTGTCCTGTTGGAGACTCACGGGCATTGATGGCAGCCAGCCAAGCTCTGCTGATGGGCTGAGACCCCAGGGAGCCCACCTTTCTGAGATGTTCTCCCGTGTGAGCACTGGAGTGGGCCACCCTTGATCACCTTGTTATTTCCCTTATGCTTTTAAAAAAGTATTAATTGACTATCTCCATACATATGGAAAATATACCATGGTGATAATCCCCTCCCTTCACCTTCCCTTCTCCTCCTCCCCTAGATCCCCTCCCCTGAATCCAGCCATCTTTCCAACTAGTCTTTCTTCTATTTTGATATAATCATTTCCCCTCCTATTATGCAGATTTTGTGTAGGTAGCTTCAACCACTGTGAAGTCATGAGTGCCACAGCCATTTAGTGTCTGGAAGACAGTATTCTAAGCACTCCTCCCCTTCCTTTGACTCCTACAATCTTTCTGCCACCTCTTCTGCAATGGTCCCTGAGCCTTGGAGGGTGTGATAATGTCTCAGTGCTGAACACTCCACTGTCACTTCTCAGAACTTTGATGAGTTTTGAGTCTACAGCGGTCACTGCCATCTGAAAAGAGAAACTTCTCTAACTAAAAGCAAGAGCAGTATTAATACGTGACCATAAGCACAAGTGTTTGAAGGGCAATTTGGTGGGCGTAATATATCCATCTAGCCAGACAGCAGCAGTAGTTTCCCTCCAAGGGCTTCTGACCTCCCCAGCCATAGGCTTTTGATTTAGCTTTCCCGTACCAGGCAGGAATTCCCTTCCACAGAGCAGGTCTCAAGTCCAATCAGAGAGCAGTTGTTTTCTCCCATAACAGACATGCCACCATTGCACCAGTTGGCACATTTGCCCTGGCTGTCTATTTGTGAAGCTTGCTGAGTCCACTGCTGGTTAAGACCACTGGTGACTTTTCTCCCCCAACAGGTCACATACCCTCAAACTTCTCTTGGTAATGACAGTAATAATAGCGACCATTCTCTCTTCACTCACAGGTAGCTACACCCTCTTCTAAGATCAGGTCCTGTTGTGTTAGTTTGGGATCCTGGCTCCAACATCCTGTTCTTGGGAGATGGGAAAGAATCAAAGCATAAATATCACAAGTGTGGGGGGAGGTGAATAAGTGACAAAAATGCAGCACAACAGTGCTACATACAGTGATCGGGACACACTGTGATGAGCAAGTGACATTTGGTCAGACTTAAGAGAGGTGGCGTGTAGGCATGTAGTTGTCTATGGAGAGACTATTCCAGAAACAGCAAGTGCAAAGGCCCAGGGATAGTACATTAATTACTTTCACATTGCTGGGACAAAATACCTGGCAAAAATCAGTGTAAGAGATAAAGGATTCATGTTAGCATACAGTTCTAGGAAAGCCCGTAATGGTAGGGAAGGCAAAGGCCTGAGGTATCTGGTCCCATTTAGTCCACAAGGAGGAAAGAGAGAGCAATGAATGCTGAGCTCTTTCAGGTCTTCTCTCCTTTTTAAACATTGAGGACCCCATCTTGTGAAATGGTGCCACCCCCTGTTAAGGTAGGTCTTCCCACTTCAATTAACTTAATCAAGATAAACCCTCACAAGCATGATAGAGGCTAAGGTAATCTACATCATCTCTCCCAGGTCTTTCCAGGTCTGGTGAAGTTGACAATTGCTGTAAACCATGGACAGAGTGACACTAGGAGGCTAGTGTGTTGAGGTGAAGGTCATGGTGACACAGATGTCCGAAAGGGCTGGTGCCTGATGGACGCCCATGATTCTGGCTGAGGTTGTGAGACAGGCACCTCGCTTGGGTTGTAGGAGCTGGTTGCAGAGTTAGGAGGACTGCAGTTACCCAGGCAGGAGCAGATGGTGTTCACAGGGAAGAGGGTGCGAAGTAGGCTGGATTCTGCATGCATTTCGAAGACGCAGCTGGCGGGATTTCCAGGACATGGGGCTTGAGAGACAGTGGGGACTCCAAGATGTTGCCATGTTTTGAGTCGAACACTCAGAATCCTGGTGTCGATGGCAGAGAGGTGGGTGGTTCAAGTTTAGGACAAGAGGTGGAATGCCTCCAGCACGTTGAGCTGGAGGTGCCCACAGACATGCAGTAAGCCTGTGGTGGATGGCCTCCGGTGGGGCCATATGGTGGGCATCCGTGGATGCCAGCTTCTGGTTGTTTGCGGATGAAGGTCAGCCATCAGGAGGAACGTTATGCAGAGATGGGCAGGTGAGCACTGGGGTGATTTCTGTGTCATGAATCCCACCTGTGCTGACTGACTCAGCTATAGCACAGGCACAGGCAGGAGTGGGTGGTTAGATTTCACGTTATGCACTGGTATCTTGGGCAGGGCAGAGTGAGTGGGGCCTCAGAGTTATGAGTCTCACTAGCCCCTTGCAGTCCACTTCCCAGAGAGTGGTCAAAGCCTTTCTAATGAGTATCACATGATGTCTTCTTCTCACCACCATGAATGATAATCAATGTCCTTATGATGACCTTCGAGGCCCTGTAGGGTCCAGCTCTTCCCACGAGATGTCCCTTCTCTCACTCCACTCTGACCATGCCAGTCAGGACTCCCAGGGCCTTTGCCAACTTATGCCTTCACCTGGAACAGCATAGACCTCACTGGACCATCCTCAGAGAGCATCTGTCCACAGCAGCTCCATTCAACTTCTTCTCTGTGATGCTTTCATAGCAGGCACCACGCCTGCTCTTCTCTTACAATTTATTCCTGGCTTCTCTCTCACACCAGAATCGGAGCTCTCTTGAGGCTTTGTGTGAGCATTGAATTCAACCCAGGAGCTGGGAAGATGGTTCAGTAGCTAAAGTTCTTGCTGCATAAGCACGAGGATTCCCAGTACCCATGGAAGCCAGGCATGAGGCATGAGCCTGTAATTCCAGCGCTGTGGAGACAGAGACAGGAAAGCCCCTGGCTGGTCTAGATGAATTAGTGAGCTCTAGGGTATTCAGCGAGAGACTGTCTCAAAAAATGAAGTGGAGAGTGATAGAATGAGATGCAGGATATTGAACTGAGATTCCACATGCATGTGCACACCCATGCACTTGCACCTGCACACACACATGTACATACACATACATACACACATGCACACATATATGCACACATACACATACGCACATATATACATGAATGTACACACATGTACAAATGTGTACATACACACGTCCATGCATGTACGTACACACCTGCATGTACAACACACACACAAACAGCATTCAATCCTGAAGCATGCTGTCAATAAATGAATCAGTTTACAAAAATCACAAAAGGATGACTTCAAAGAGAACTTGAACACCTTCTGGAGGCTCAGACTAGCAAGAAAAATTATGTCATATTGGACAGCAAGACCCTTATTATAATAATGTAAGGTCTCTCTCCCTATGTGATTATGAAGACAACATAGTCCCAGGGTGCCCACAAGATGGATTTGAACCTTCTGAGTGAATTTCAAAGTGCACTTAGGGGTCAGGGGAACATGTGAAAAGAGCCAGAAAATTCCTTAAAAGGAACAATAGGAGAACTAGCCTACCGTATATGAAAAATATTTAAAAGCGACAGTGGTTAGAAACTCATCTCTGTGCACAGATAAGCCAAAAAGCAAACAGAAAAGAAATGCTTGGAAAGGAACTGAACTCTCTGGAGAATGTAGGGCGCGATGCAAGAAGCATGTCAAGTCAAGAGCGAGCAGGATTGTTCAAGAATCGGCATTGGGACAACCTGAAGGTCATGTGGAGAATAAATCTGGACCCACTGCTTCAGCCAAGCAAGTTCTATGTGGGTCATACATTGCAGTGCAAACAATTAGCTGGTAAAGGGCAGGGAAGTGACTCAGGGGGTCTGCTTCTTTCGTAGCTGTTACTGTGTCATAGCATTCCATGTTTATTCATGGCATCTCTTCCACAGCTAAAACCTATCTGGAGGTTCTAAGTGTGTTGAAAACCCTGGGAGCTGTGGAGATGGCTCAGCAGGTAAAGTTCTTGCTGTGTAAGCACAAGGACCCAAGTCTGGTTCCCCATTACCAACGTAAAAGCCAGGCCTGGTGTGCACCTCTAATCCCAGCTCTGGGGAGGCAGAGAAAGGAGGATCGCTGAGACTGACATCCTAGCTAGTCTAAACAAATCAGTGCACTCTGGGTTCAGTGAAAGACCCCTTTTCAAAGAACAAGGTGGAGAGTGACCAGGAAGACACCTTCATACACACATGTGCCCACACATGCAGCACACACGCGAACACATGTAAAAATTTAATTGTTAAAGACTTAAAGGAAATACAAGACATTTAAAAATTTGACTATATCACTGAAGGAACTTTAAGACAAAATCTAGAAGCTATAAAAGCTTGAATATTTTGGTGACAAAATACTTTAAAAAATTGTACTCAAGAAGACAATTTTGACATAAAGTTAAATAATAACTCCAACACTTGGGAGGTTGAGGCAGGAAGATCAGGAATTTCAGGCCAGCCTGGCCTACAGAATGAGATCCTATCTCAAAAGAACAAAAACATTTCAGGCATGATGGTATATGCTTTTAATCCCAGCACTTGGGAGCATGAGGGAGGAAGATCACCATGAGCTTGAGGCTAGCCTTGGACTACAGAGTGACTTCCAGCTCAGGTCATCGGGTCAGCTTGGATTAGAGGGAAATCCTGCCTCCAAATAAAGTAAAGTAAAATAAAATGTAACAAAATGTCTAAGTATGTCGAGTATTATTTATTTATTTGACCAGAAGCAGATCTGCATAGCCTTTTAGAATATGTCTTGTGTTAAAAGCACATCAGGTCAGAGAGCGTGGCTGATCCACTCATAGGCGGTGTACACAAAGCCATACATTTTCATATTCTTATTATATATTTATACTATTGAAGAAAAAACCTATTGGTGAAAGAAAATCTTTGCTGCAGGACTTTTGCAGTAGTCCAAGTCTAACAACCCTACTTATCCACGCAGAGAAGTAGTGTTAAATCAAATCAATTTGGGGGCTGGGGATGCAGGTTGGTTGGTAGAGTATTTTTCCCTTGCATTCATGAGCCCTGGGTTTGATTCCCAGGACTGTATAAACTGGGTGTGGTGGTATACACCTAGAACCTCAGAACTCAGGAAGGTGGAGGCAATAGGATTAGAAGTTAAGGAAGTTCCAGGTCATCCTCAGCTCCATCATTTAAGGCCATCCTGAGTTACATGAAAATACCATGTTTTCCAGTAGTTAAACACTGAGGAACCAAGCTAGTACTGAGCTGGAAGTCTCCTCCCTGCTGGCTAGCTGCCAAAAAGTGCTTTGAGGGTGAGAAAAGTCATCAGCATCCTTAACCAGCAGTGGACTTTGCAATCTAGCCAGGGTAGGCAAGCCCAGCAGTGCAATAATGGTACGACCGTTATGGGAATAACCAACTGCTCTCTGACTGGATTTGAGGCCTACTCCATGGGAAGGAATTCACGCCTGATACTGAGAACCTAGTCAAAAGCCTATGGCTTGGAAGGTCACAGGTGCTGGGGGATGGGAAGTGACTATCACTGTCAGGCTAAATGAATACTCTGTGCCCAAAACATTGCCCTTTAAATGCTTCTCCTTATGCTCATCTAGAAGTGCTGCCCCCACTTTTGATCAGATAAGCTTCACCGACGATGGCTGTGACTACTGGGAAGACTCATGACATCCAAGCACCGAGGAGAAGTGACAGTTTAATGCTCAGCAGTAAATGAGCCATGTCTCCCACCTGCCAAGGTTCAGAGAACATACTGGAAGAGGTGGTGGAGAGAATGTAAGAGCCGGAGGATGGTGAGGAGAGCTTTGGAATGTTGTCTTCCAGACAGGAGATTTCATCATTGCATGGTGACCTTGTAGCAGCTGTCATTACCTGCACAACATTGGGCCCATAGACATGTCTTCATGGATGATGAAGGCAGGCAAGGGACAAAAAAGGAGAAGGGCATCAAAATAGAGGAGGGACTGGTTGGATGGAAGAAGGGGCTTGGTGGGAGGAGAAGCAGGAAGGGGAACAAGAGAGCAATGGAAGGAAATTATTGCCAGCATATATATATATATATATATGCTGCATATATATATCTGCTGCATATATATATGCTGCATATATATGCATCCAGCACATATACATATTAGAAAAGTTTGAAAACAAAACAACATGTTACATGTAAATGATAATCATTTTGCTTCATTCTTTCCAATTTTCTATCAAACCACTAGGGTCAGATTCAATTCTACATTATCAAAGCACCAAGTGTGAACGCTGCTCTAGAACTTCAAGAGGAAAGGAAAACCTCCAAACACTGTGAGGAGCCAGCATAAAATTCACACCCGACAAAGAGCTCCAGAAGAAAAGCTTGTGTTGATTGCTGCAAACACTTGAACTCAAGTGTTAGCTAATCAAGTCTGAAACAAAATTTTAAAAGGATGCAATGCTACTGGGAGGGGTTGTGTTCAAGAGTGCAAGGGTGTCTTACTATTATGAAATAATTAATATTTTAAAAAATAATTGGAAGAGATAATTTCTCATATTAAAAGGTCATAAGAAAGAAAAATAACCCATGATTAGCTCCACTGAAATCAAATGGATATTTGATGAAAATAAAGTTACACCTAAAACAGGAATTGACATTTTCCCCACTGTATTAAGAGAAATAAACTTAAAGCAGAAGTCAGCTTCCTGTTGAAATGGGGACACAGGGAGGGTGTGCTGTTGAAGGTAGAACTATGTGAAGATGATTATTTTTGTCCTTGTTACTTGATATAGAGCAGGAGAGGCTAGCTGATAGTCCTTGTTATGGCTAGAATGTAAAATACTCCCCCAGGCTCATGCATTTCCACACTTGGTCCTCATCTGGTGGCTGGGAAGGTTGTGGAACCTTTAGGAGGCAGGACCTTGCTGGAGGAGGTGGGGTGGGGACTTCCTGTTTGTTCTCTGCATCCTGCCTCTGGTGCTGTGTGACCAGATCTGTTCCCCCTTCAGCCTTCCCTGCCTTCCTCACCATGAGGGACTCTGACCTCTGGAACTGTAAGCCCAGAGAATCTCTTTCCTTCTCTAAGTTGCTTTATACTCAAGTATTTGCTCACAGGAATTAGAAAGTAACTGACCTAAAAATGAAAAGGAATACAATGGGAAGATTGGGAAGAAGGGAACAAAATTTCATTATTTTCAGGATAATTAATTCTATACCTATAGGAAGGAAGAGAGCCTAGTGAAAATTTATTAGAAAAACATGAGAATTCAGTGAAGCATCTGATTAGGAGATTGGTATATAAAGCATTTCCTATGGTAATTCAGCTGCTAATTTCTCCCTTATTCCCCACATTCTTTTTACTGACTTCAAATTGGGAACTCGTGTTGCTATAGTGAGTTGTAGTCGGCTCCACATTGCTGGGATGAACATCCCACCAGAAGCAGCTTATGGGGGAGGAAGGAGTTTATTTCAGGCTTCCAGAATCTAGGGGAGCACCATCAATGCCAGAAGAAGCTGACTCCTGTTCAGAGAGAGACATCACCACAGCCAGCACCCCAAACAAGCACAAACCACCGGAGCTCCAATTGCTCTGCACACCTCTGGTGTGGAATCAGATCCACTCCCAGTTGACACATCCCATCTAGCAGGAATCTACCTGCTAGGGCCTCAAATAGGAAGTGTAGTAAAAAATGACAGAGGGCAGGAGAGATAGCTCAGTGGTTAAGGCACTTGCCTCTAGTGCCTAAGGCCCCGGGTTCAATTCCCCAGTACCCACATAAGCCAGACCCACAGGTGGTGGCCCTGGTTCTCTGTCTCTCTTTCTCTCTCTCTCTCTCTCTCTCTCTCTCTCTCTCTCTCTCTCTCTCTGCTTGAAAATAAATAAAAAATATTTTTAAAAATTTAAAAAATGACGGAGTCTATGGGGCCACACATTCAAACTATCACCTATATCTTTCTCATCAGTTTGATATTTGCCTATGTACATGTATCTGAACAACATATGCCTTTAACACATTTATTATATTTTATGTTTTTTTTTCTGGTTTGATCAGCTCAGTGTGCTGTGGCTTCTTTGCTATTCTTTCCCATCTATTTCTGGGTCCTCTGGCTGTCGGCACCCCAGGAAGCTGAGCTTAGTGATGAATATGAGTATGCCAATGTCTGAGGTACTGATTCATTTTCTCTGGATATGTAAGTGAGATTGCTAAATCACATAACATGCTTTCAACTTTTTACTGATAGCTTTCCTAATTATAGACAATAAACCATTATAATTCCCTCCCCACCCTCCCCCATACCTCTTCCCCCTCTCAATTAGTCTCTGTTTTGTTTCGGTGTCATCATCTTTCCTCCTATTATGAAGGTCTTGTGTAGGTATAAACAGGCACTGTGAAATTATGAATATCAAGGCCATTTTGTGTCTGGAAGTTTGTGTTGTAAGCAGCCCTCCTCTTCCTTTGGCTCTTACAATCTTTCCACCACCTCTTCCACAATAGACCCTGAGCCTCGGGAAGTGTGATCGAGATGTCCCAGTGCTGAACACTCCACTGTCACTTCTCAGCGCTATGGTGTCTTTTGTGTTATCTCAGTGGTCACCGCCATCTGAAAAAGAGAAGCTTCTCCAGACAATAGTGAGAATAGCATTATTATATGGGTATGCACATTTTAAAAAGTGCTTATAAGGCAGTTTGGTTGGCTTATATATGTATTTAGCCAGACAGCAGCAGGCATTACTTTCCTAGGGATCATGACCTCCCTGCCATAGGCTTTTGAGTAGGTCTTCAGTACCAGGCAGTTGTTTTCCCCCACAATAGACGTGCCACTATTGCCCCAGTTGGCACATTTGGCCTGGGAGGCCAGTCTGAAGGCTTGGAGGGTCCACAGTCACATAACATTTTTATTTTCATTTTTCAAGGACCTCCATGCTCTCTTCCATAATGTCTACACTAACTCACAGTCCCAGCAACACTGTACAGGGTTCCTTTCCTCCGCATCCTCGCCAGCATTTCTCATCTGTTTTGATAAAGGCCATTGTTTTAAGCGCTTGCATGTTGGGAATTATCTATTGCTCAACTTGGTTTAGCAGGAATTTCTGTGGGGTCACTCACAGTTGATTTCTCATGAGATCTTAAGTACATTCCATGGTTTTCTGACATCACTCAATGTTTCTGGAAGAAATCTGAAGGTAACTTGATATTTTTTCTCCTATTAAGGAGCATACTTATTTTTACGTAGATGACCAGAGAGTTCTTTCTTTATCCTTAATGATGCTTACTAGGAACGATTCAGTATTGATTTTCCTTTATTGTTTTCTTCCAAAAGGGGGCATTCCTTTCAATCTTAGGTAGAATTCCTCCATTTGTAACAGGGATATTTTCTTCCTGTTTACTTGAGTATTTCCCTTTCTATTGGGAACCCCTATTTCAGTGGCTCCTCGTATCTATAAAACTGCATTCTTGTTTGCTTTTCATCTCCACAGGCTCCTCTGTAATCAATCTAATTACCTTCTCTTTTAATATTTTTATTTATTTATTTGAGAGAGAGACAAAGTGAGAGAGAGAGAAGGATAGAGAGAGAGAGAGATAGAATGAATGGGTGCATCAGGGCCTCCTGCCACTGCAAACAAACTCCAGATGCATGCACCGCTTTGAGCATCTGGCTTTGCATGTGTACGGGGGAATAGAAGTTGGGCCATCAGGCTTTGCAAGCACCTTGAACCAGTGAGAAATGTCTTCAGCCCAAACTTGTCTTTTCACTCTGAATTCACATTGAATCTATTTAGTGTTTCCTGCATGCCAGTATTTACTAGATCTGCAAGGCTTGTTTCCGTACCTCTTTCATCTCCCCTTGTCAGGCCATTTTATTACTTTACTTGACACACACACACACACACACACACACACACACACACACACACACACACAAAATGTCTTTTTAGTTCTGAGGGTCATAGTTAGGATTTTGTGCAAGCAAGACAGGCTTTACTACTGAGCTACACTCTCTGCCCCATGTAAAAGAAAATCTGTAACTTCTTTAGAGTTTAGAGAGCTCTTCCACATCTTCATCTGAAGGGAATATTTGCAATAATTTTGAAAAGTTGATATTACTTGTTTTCTTCAGCCCTTTAGGATAGCCATTTGAGCTTCCAACACAGACCACCAACCCCACCATCTACACTTTACTCGCCTTGTTACCGTCTCTCTGTTGCCGTTTGCTTCCACATCAACCTTTTTTATTTCTGGTGCATCTCAGAGATGTAGGTAGCAGTTCTCCCTTTTGTGGCCCTGGAAATGTCATCTGCTTTTCAGACTCCCTTTGGCTTTCTGTCTGGTGAAGATTTCCTTCTGCAGGAAGCGGTCTTGGGGAATTTTCTACTGCTTCTTGTTCATTATCTTCCATCCAAGAGCAGATTATTTATCTTTTTTTTTTGCTTACCATGTTTTAAAATATTATCTATTTTTTGTGATTTCATGTTCCCACATTTGCTATATTACTTCCTTTTTTGTTTCTGTGACAAAATTTGTGACAGGAAGCAAAGTGACTTAAGAGATAAAAGGTTTAGTTCAGTTTACAGTTTGCGGGTCTAGAGTTCATCACGGCAAGCAAGGCATGGAGTCAGGAGCATGAAGCAGCTGATCACGTTCAATCCATAGTCAGGAAGTAGAGCGCAATGGATGCTGGTACTCAGCTTGCTTTCTCCTTTCAGTTCAGTCCAGGGCCCCAACCATGGGCTAGTACTACCTCAACCCAATCAACCCAATCAAGAAACTGTCTCACAGACAAGCCCAGAGATTTGACTCTGACGTGATTCTAGATCCTGATAAGCTCACAATATCACACCTGCCATTCCTTGGAAAACATGGCTCTGTTGGTTTCAGTGCAGCATGGGAAATTTCCTTTTGTTTTACGTTGTGGCATCCTCACCATTGTGATCAGCATCACCATTATCACATCACCATCACCATCACCACCAACGTCTTCATCATCATCATTATAACCATCACCACCATCATCATCATACCATCATCATCACCATCACCACCATCACCAGCATCACCATCATGCTGGGGATTGAGCCCAGGATTTAGGGAGGTCCAGGGAGTGTCCTCCCACTGAGCAGTACCCCCAGTTCTTTACTCAGAGTGTTAGTGAGATTCCTTGCTTCTCTTCAGAGGATCAGCTTGAGGGCTGGGCATGTGGGCTCCTCATGATGCCCTGGGGACTCTGTGCTGATGTGATACTGGGCTGCAGTCAGCTGAGGTTGAGGACTGTTGCAGTCAGCATTCTAGTTGCGGTGCAGAAAGAACCCAAACAAATGCAGCCTGTGGAGGAATGGGTTTATTTGGCTTACAGACTCGAGGAGAGACTCCATCCTGGCAGGGAAAATGATGGCATGAGCAGAGGGTGGACATCACCTCTTCCACATCACTGCAAACAGCGGCAGGAAGGTGTGCCAAACACTGGCACAGGGAAGCTGGCTTATAACACCATAAGCCGGCCCCCAACAACACAGTTCCAGCGAGGTTCTAATTTCCGAACTGCCATAAGCTGAGGATCGATCAATCAGAACACATTCATTTGTTTGTGGGGGACACCTGGATCAAACCATGACAGGGACCCATACCTCTGCCCTATTACTCCACCGTGACATTGATCACAGATTCTCTTCCCCTGAGGGAATGCATGTGTTTTCATGCCTTGGTTTTAATTCCAGGGGATGCTATCTCTCCAGGCCCTGCTGTGGTTTCCCTTCCCCATGGACAGCTGTCTTTGCTTCTCTCTTGTTCTCACCATTACTTTCTAAATTGATGGTAAAGCTATTTTAGCATAGGTTAAATCAGATTTCTTTCCTCAGTAGTTATCAGGTGATAATACGGGATCCAAGGTTGCTACACAGGAATCAGATACATGAGTTCCGAGGTTCCAGGACCTCAGGACTCCCCAGCTGAGCTTGTTTGTGGTCCAAGAGCTACAGACGGGGAGCCTGCTATGGATTTCCAAGGCACTAGTGCCAAACTTGTTCCCCAAGCTCATCCCACTTAGCTATTTTGGTGTGATGAACAGTATGGTATTTACAGTGACCACCAGAGAAAGCTGACTGAGCCTATTGCCCGGGGCTCAGTATAGAACTCTCAACTCAAGATGGGCACCCAGAAGGGGGAAAAAGACAAAGATTCATTGAGAAAAATAATCACAGGACATAACCATTATGAACTGAAGTTTCCGGAAGGAAAGCCACAGCTAGGTTGGTGATTCTGCAATGCTGCTGGTCAGGATCGCAGAGAGTTGCTGATCTAGTACCAACTTATCCTGGGCTATTTCAAGTCCACTAGACAGCCATTTATTGCGCACCTCTGTGTCTCCCCTAACGTCCTATGGCTCTCAAGTGGAACTTTTTGGAATCTATTAACAGACCACCAATTTCCAACAACTTAAAAGCTAAGAATATTATGAGATAGAACCTAAAGCCTATAGTAGAGATTTTTTTTTTCTGCTTTGCTGTAATTCACCTATCCAATGTTCCCACTAATGTACTTGAAAAATGGCTGGATTTATGACCGTCCTTTGTTATATAACCATAAAAAAGTTCATGTAAAGATTTCCACATTGGAACATATTATTTAGGGCAATGTGAACTACTGCTCCAAGACCATTGTCATTCATATTTGGTTCAAGAATAATCTCTGTTTTGTTTTTAAGAATATTTTATTTGTTGATTTGCAAAGCAGAGGGATAGATAGACAGTGGCATGCTAGGGCCTCCAGCCACTGTAAACATAGTCCAGATGCATGTGCCATTTTGTGCATCTGGCTTATGTGGGTACTGAGGAAGTGAACCCAGGTCGTTAGGCTTTGCAGGCAAGTGCTTTAACCACTGAGCAATCTCCCCAACCCAATAAACAATCACTTATTCTCAGCATGTTGAGGTGAGAGCTGTGTTTTGCATGGGCAGTTTTGGCACCTGCACATGGGAACCTGGGGATGATCCACTTTCCTAGAGGAATCCCCCACACTGGCACCAGGTA
The DNA here is from genome assembly GCA_004024765.1 of Zapus hudsonius. Classification (NCBI taxonomy): domain Eukaryota; kingdom Metazoa; phylum Chordata; class Mammalia; order Rodentia; family Dipodidae; genus Zapus; species Zapus hudsonius. The sequence continues at coordinate 28,162 of PVHP010012791.1, forward strand.
TCAGCACAGCCCTGTGGACCCAGCTGTCCACGCTGCCTCCTGGACTGGAAGTTGATGACTTCTTCCTAGAGCCCAAACGTCCATTTGGTACACGGCTCTTTGCTTTCTTTTGATATCCTTTTGTTATGTTTTCAGAGTGTTAACAGAACATTCATTTATTGTGTTTGTTTCTAGAACACTGACAGAGAGTATTTGTTGATTTTTTTGTATGTTTTCAGAGCATTTGTTAGGAAGCCTTTGGCTTTTTCCTCCCGCTACTTCTCCAATATCTAATTCTTCATTTTCCGGTGACTTCTTCTGCTTGGTGCAAGCTACTCTTTTGATTTTAGAAATTCTGTGAGCAGCTAATCATAAAGATAAGAGGCACTTGTTCCCTCCATCCAGACAGGATAGACCTGTCAGGAGAAATCTCCCAGGATGATAGCTGCCTCTTAGGGAAGTCCAAGGCAACAAATACCATTCTTGGGTTACAAAGAGCCTTATTGGTTCAGCCAGGAAGACAGACACACGTAAGAGTGGCTCACCCAATATCTTGAACTCTCTCTTTGCAAGATAAACCCAAGACAGTGGGAGGAACCAACCTTTGGGTAACAATCAAGGGAGACACTCTCATAAGCAGCCTGCAAATGTGAGCCAGAATACAAATCCTATTAGCTAACACAAAGAAAGCTGCAATTTTCAAGAGAAAATGATAAATGGAGATTGAAGGAGCAAATATTTAAAGAAAAAAAAAAGCCCCACCATTTGGTATTCCAGCTGGTTTTATGTTTTATAGTTATGTTAATACAATTTGGAAAAATGGGAAGCTTTTGATTTTATATATTTTTCACACTAAACTAGAAGTAGTGGGCAGTAGAATAAAAGTTGTGATCATAAATAGTCGGCCTACTTTAATTGGAATTTAAAAGCATCTGAGAAAAGAAATGAAATCACTAATTATAAAAAAATGAATCTTAGAAACTACATCAAAATCAAAGAGATGTGAAAGATTAAAAAAGTTAACAAGAAAATTTTAGCGTTTGTGTCAAAAGGAAAGATAAATTCTGAGTGATCTAACTTCCTACCCAATCTTTCACTCTCTCCTTCTCTGAGCTTGTCACTTCTCCTTCATCTCCTCTCCTTCTAGTCCCTTCTCTAACATTTCTCAAAGAAAGCAAAATTCTATATCAAAGGCTGGAGAGATGGCTCAGCGGTTAAGGCACTTGCTTGCAAAGCCTGACAACCCAGGTTCGATTCCTCAGTACCCATGTAAAGCCAGATGCACAGAATGACACATGGGTCTGGAGTTTGTTTGCACAAACTGGAGGCTCTGTCTGTCTCTCTTCTCTCTCTGCTTGCAAATAAATAAACAAATAACAATTACAGAAAACTGGGGCATGGGAAAAATTCTATATCGAAACAAAAAAAGTTATGTTTTCTGATTATGATAAAAACCTAGAGAGAAAGGAGAATCCCATAGTATCTATATTACCTGTACAAAAACTGGGCTAAACACTTTTCTTCATACCTCTGTAGAATGCATTTAATCATATTCACTCCTCATTACCTTCTCTTATGCCCCTTCCCTAAATTCCTTTCTATTTTCCCCACTGATCTCCTTCCTCACTTAAATGTCTTTTTTGTTTCCTCCGTGAAAACATTAGGGTTGCTTTCGTGAGAATAGTTGGGGAGTTATTTGCTGGATCATGGACATCTTACCAGTGGCTACACCACTGAAGTGTAACATGACTCCTTCATTGCTTAGCTGCTCTAGGAGGTGTCTTACAAGCCCCTCTTCCATCCATGATGGAGTGTTGACAGACTCATTCTTGCGCAGGAAACCAGCTGCTTTGAGTTCATGCGTGCAACTGTCATGCCATACCAAGAGGGCAGCGTTCCACAGCACTCCTCCCCATCCTCTGGCTCTTACATTCTTTCTGCCCTCTTCCAAGGTATTTTGAGCCTTGGTGAAAGTGATGTAGATGTCTTGTTTAGGGTCAAACACAAAAGTCACTTATTCTCAGCACTCTTACCTGTTCTGTCTCTCTGCATTAACCTCTGCTCACTGCGCTAAAAAACTGCTTATGGCGTTTCCTGAGTCATATCAGGACTCTGAGATTTTTGAAAGACTTTCAAATCATCTTATTGACTTACAAAACAGGATTTTCTGACTTTTACTTAAAAGTTCCATTTGTAAAGGCATCTGTCTCTGCTGATTAGTTCTTAAAACAGGAAAGATATTAACTTAAACCTGCACGAGCGTCACTTTTGATCTTTTTTGCCTTTGCTGAGGCTGGCTTACATTTCTAAGGTATTGGGATATAAACATTCAAGTTTGTTTCTGTTAAGAGTGTTCTCTGATTTAATGTAATTGTGTTATATGTGTTCGTGATAATTGTCTTCATTTAATTGCTTAGATATAGCGTTTTATTTCTAAAACTGCATGAGGAAAAGTTTAATCTACACCTAGGATTCCTGAAACTAACAGTTGCAAACCTTTGGCTACTTCATTTTTATATTTGATTAACTTATTGCGTGCTAAAATTACTGATCTTTATTTATATTTATTTATTTGCAAGCAGAGAAAGAGAGAGAGCGAGAGCGAGAGAGCGAGAGAGAGAGAGAGAGAGAGAGAGAATGGGCACACCAGGGCCTCTAACCTCTGTAAAATAACTCCAGATGCATGTGCCACTTTGTGCATCTGGCTTTACGTGGGTACTAGGGAATCAAACCCAGGTTGTTAGGCATCACAGGCCAGTGCCTTAACTGCTGAGTCATCTCTCCAGCCCTGAAATTACTATTGCTGAGTCATCTCTCCAGCCCTGAAATTACTATTCTTGATATACCTAATTTAAGTTATATGTATGTGTGTGAAAATAAACATTTTTAGGATGATGTTTAAATTTTCAATACAGTATATATTACTGTCTAGGGGCTATGGCTTGTCTGCCTGTGATCTCCCCGTTCACCTGCTACTACCTCTTTACAAAAACTTATTATTCATTGTTATGGCCAGGTCTAGTTAAAAAAAAACATGCATTTAAGAATTAACTGTAAAGTGTGGTGCTAAAGAAAAAAAGTTAGTCTGGTATGATGGCTCAGCTTTTAAATGTGCTTCCTCAGCTAGCATGGGTGACTAAGGGGGCCTGAGACCACCAGATCCCACGTCATAGCTGGGTATGGCCAGTCCCACAGGTGAGCAGAGACCTGAGAATCTTGGTGTCCCTCTCCCCAAGCTATGGAATCAGTAAAGAGTCTGTGGCTCAATACAAGATCAGGTGGCAGAGCAATGGAACAGGACACTGGACTGAGACCAAGTACCTCACCACACTCCAGGCAAGAGTATGAAGCACCAAATCAGAGAAAGAGAGAGAGAGAGAGAGAGAGAGAGAGAGAGAGAGAGAGAGAGAGAGAGAGAGAGAGAGAGAGAGAGAGACTTAAATCAAGCTGCAGTCTGTTCAGAGGCTTACAAAGGCATCAGTGCACAAGTAATCTTAATGTTTCATTTTGGTCATAAGTATCATTAAATCCAACTCTCTTTTCTAATATATTTGGGATGCAAATTTATATTTTGCCTTAAGCTTTAAAGGGGGAATGATTTAGGTAGACACACCTTACATGACTTGCATGGAAAGCAGGTAACCAAGAAAAAAGAGAGGAAGAGAAAATGAAGACAGAAATGTCTGGCTTTCATCCTGTACCATCCTGCAGGGAAAAGATACTGTGATGACAGACACTTGTGTCCTTTCCTTCTATTATCAGACTTGAAACAATGGACCTCAAAGCATTAAAAATTTCCCCAGGAATCTCATACTGAGGGAAGGAAAAAAGCTGAAGCCCTGGTGCCAGAGGAAAGAGGAGCTCTTCTCCCAGAAAGAGATTCACACAGTTCTGACAATTTATCAGACCGTGTGGCCATACAGACCTGAGTCGAGACAAGGATGGACCAGTGATGGGGAGGCCACACCTCGGCCAGGACTGCTTAGCTACGCTTGCCCTCTATATGAACCTAAACCTTTACATGGTCCCCTCCCCAGTGTGGTCACATTGAAGGAATTTTCTTTCTCAGCTCTTCATTACCCATCTCTTCCATTGGCCTATTGAGGAGAGGTGTGTAAGGCTAGCTTGTTGGGGCCCCCACAGTCAGGCTTTGACCCTAAAAACTAGGGTAACTGTTCCTGGTCACCTTGTGAGTCCAAATGAGAAATCAATACTCAAGTGCCTGTTATAATAGGGCTTAAATCTCAAACAAATAGTTAACTAAAATTTGTTGCCCGAAGAGAAGCCAGAAGTGTCTTCGAAACTGTTAAAATGCTTTGCCTGTATCTATGTCTCGTAGTTATTTAGGACAGACTTCCCATGTTTTCTGTATTTCAGATACAGCTTCCTGGTATTTTATTCAAATATAAAATTATTTTCTTAAAAATTGATCTCTCTAAATTTGGAAATTTTAAAAATATTTTTATTTATGTAGTTTCAAGTAGAGAGATACAGACAGAGAAAGAAAGAGAGAGATAGAGAGGTGAGAGAAAGAGGGAGAGAGAGATAGTATGGGCACTCCAGGGCCTCTAGACACTGCAAATGAACTCCATAGGCATGCACCACTTTGTGAATGCCTATCGAGTGAGTACTGGGGAAACGAACCCAGGTCATTAGGCTTTGTAGGCAAGCACCTTAACCGCTGAGCCATCTCTCTAGCCTTAGAATTTTTATAAAGAAAAATAAGGCAGAAAGAAACCATCGAGTAAGAAAAAGAGATAAAGTTATAGATATGAAAATATATCATTGGTAAAGAAGATGAAAGGAAAAATCAAATGCTTTGAGTAAGAAAGGATTTTTGAGTGTATATGTGTGTGGTAGGCATGCATGTTTGTTCCTGTGTGTGTGTGTGTGTGTGTCCACATACGGAGGCCAGAGGATGATGGTAGGGGTTTCTTCAGTCATTCATCCACTCTCCCACTTTCTCTTTGAGACAGAGTCTCTCACTGAATGTAGATCTCACTGACAGGTTAGACTCACTGGTTAGCTGGTCCTCTTGTGTCTACCTGCCCCGTGCGGGGATTGCAGGCCCATTCCACCACCATCCAAACTCAGGTGACCAGCTCTTTACCCAGTGAACCATCTCTTCATCCCAGTAAAGGATTTTGGATGATGGATTTGTCCTAAAGTAAAGGATTTTCCCAAGAGGAATAAGGACAACACTAGAAGGTTGATGTGCTATATGAAGGCTTGTGGAAGTGAGAACTTATAAAGATAACATAGGTTGTGACTAAGTGGCTCTGGTTGAAGGCTACGCAAAAAACCTGCAAGGTCAAACTTGAATGCACTCATTTTGAAATATACTTGTACCTGCTTCTCAGCTTAGAATACTAAGGCTTTCTTAAAATACTGATGTTATTATTAAATTTACAAAACTACTGCTTATCAAACAATCCTTTTATGAATGAGCCATTAAAACGTGGTGATTAGATTTTATCCAAATGCTAAGCTTGTATTTTTCCCCATTGTGTTAATGCCTTCTCTCGTCACAAAGCCATTGTGTTACCGGTAGGTAAAGTTCTGTTAAAAAGAATTATTCATACTTGGGGCATTCCTGCTAAATTACATAGCAATCATGAAATTTAGTGGGCAAATATTTAAATCTCTTGGTAAAATCTAGTCAATTGCACAGAATTTTCACTGAGCCTATGATCGTCAATACTCTTGATTGATCTCAAATAAACAAATGCCACACACACACAAAAGTTAATTACCCAAACTGACTAATGCTTTTTGCTTCCTCAGCCAAAGGTAGTCCCATTACTGCTTTAAGTCTAGACTCTACCACTTTTGGAAAACATCAATTATCTCTTTATAAAATAATTACTGGGCATCCAATAAAATGCACAAAAACTATGTAAACTATGTATATTGAAGAGAGTCACTGCAATATACGAGAAACTTAAACATTCACAATTGGTTAGAATCTTTCTCGAGTGAGTTCCAGGAGAGGAACAAAATTTAGAATGAGAGCTAAAAAGCAAGTGATTTTCATCAATTTATTTACTTATTTTGAACATCTTACATATTGGTTATATTCTCATTGGGTTATGCTCTTATATTCCCCCTCCCACTCCCATACACTGAGAGCCCTCCTCAGTAGGCTTGTCTATGGTCACTGTGGGGTCATGAATGCATCAGTCAATCTCTGTGAAGGAGGAGGAGGAGGACAAGGAGGAGGAGGAGGAGGAGAAGGGGAACATTGCCTCAGGCTACTTCTTCCTACCCTGTGGATCTTTCTACAATCTTTCTGCCCCTCCACAACATTCTCTAAGCTTTGGCTGGCATGCTATAAGTCTCTTTTAATGTTGAGGTCTCAGCAGCCTCTAATGTTCTCTTTTGATGAGTTTTGAGTCTCCTCAGTGTTTACCGCCATCTCCCTGGAGGAGGTTCTCTGGCTAGCTGGGAAAGCAGCACTCATATTTAATCTACCACTCACTCTGCAATGTTTCCTGGGCCCTGGCAGATGTGATAGGGTTTCACCAATTTAAAGGAATCAAAGCCCACCCCATCAGCCCAAATAGAAAAGATTACCAGAGATTTTTAACCACTCCTTATGTTTCAAAACTTCAAGAGACAAGCTACTGGATTTGTATTTCTCAGTTCAAACTTGCACCAACTTCTTCTGGGGACACACCCATGTGGACATTAGAAAACTTGGGTGAGTACATCAAGTAACTGAGTCCCAAACTCCTTACATGACATTTCCATAGCTCTCCTTCTTTTGTCAAATAGTTCCCAAATTCTCTTGTATTTGGATATGTTAAGAATTCTCAATGGAAAATTCTCAATGTATTTGTATATGTTAAGAATATTTGGATCATTAAGAATCAAGATATATGGATGTTTTTTCTTGGTGCATCCTCTTTAAATGATCAAGTTTATTTATTTGAGACAGAGAGAAAGAGGCAGACAGAGAATATGGGCACACCAGGACCTCTTGCCACTGTAAACAAATTCCAGAAGCCTATACTGCTTTTTGCATCTGGCCTTACATGGGTACCAGGGAAATCAAACCTGGGCCATCAGGCTTTTCAAACAAGTGCCTTTAACTGCTGAGCCATCTCTTCACCCCCCCATCCAGTTTTTAAGTTGGCAAGGACCTATTTTAAGTCTTCCAAAAAGAACTCTGCATTTGAATTTTCTCTATTTTAAATTCAAACTCAGAGTTCAAAACATTCATTATTCTTACTAAAGGAAAAAGGAAAAAATATTTCAAGGATTCAACCAATTAGATCACTATGTGGTTATTATATTGAAATATATATTGAATATTGTATATATTGAAAGTGGCATGATACAACACATTAGCACTTCTCGCATACCATATGATATGTGGTATGCTCAGACTTCTATGTTACAGTGACGTTGATGCTACGGACTCTCAGTTAAGGAATACCCAAAGATTTGGGCTGACTCTTTTATCTAAATTATCCAAATTATACAAAACAAACATTCCCTAATGACAGCAACATGCATGGCGTTTTATTCTTTATGAGTCCATGCTTCAAATGAATCTTCAGGATATTCCATAGTACAGAGAGCTGAGATTTAGAATCTGTTAAACAATATTTATATTTGGCCAATAAGAAGTAAATGGATATTACAAATTGGCTCTTATTGAATTTCCGTTTCCTTTTCTGATTGTGTAATATGAAATAAGATTCAATTGTGCCCTCCCTTTCAAATCTATGGGACTCTGATTTCTCCCAAACCTATCCACTTGTCTCCATCCTGGTCATTAACAACACATGGTACTTGGGGAAAGGATGATTTTATTTAAAAGGATATGAAGTGATACTATATTGGTATCTTGTTTTCTTCTGTCATGGGACTATCCATTTACGTCCTCGAGCTAAAATTTAATGTCATACCAAAACAATAAAAGAGATAAGGGTTTTTTTTGTCACAAATAAGAATTTCAAAATTTAAAATTTTAAAGAGTGAAAGGTTGTATGGCATTTTTATTCTTGGCATAGTGTGATGCCAGCTTGGAGTGAAGCATGCTTTGGTGAAACTTATGGATCTGAGAAGCACAGGATACCCAGGTCTGTGGCTATAGGAATGAGCTCTCCACACTCCCTGGTGGAGAGAAGATGTTGTAGTCAGTATTCTACTGCAAAGAAAGAACTCAAGCAAAAGCTGCTTGTGGAGGAATGGTTTATTAGGCTTAGGGACTGGAGGGGAGACTCCATCCTGGTAGGGAAAACGATGGCATGAGCAGAGGGGTGGACATCACCTCCGCCACAGCACTGCAAATAGCAGCAGGAAGGTGTGCCAAATACTGGCAAGGGGAGGCTGGCTTATAACCCCATAAGTCCGCCCCCAACAACACAACTCCAGCGAGGTTGTAAAAACCAAACTGCTATCAGCTGAGGATCGATCACTGAGAACAGATTCATTTGTTTGTGGGGACACCTGGATCAAACCATGTCAGAGGAGGATAATAAGACCCTCCCCTTGGATTCTAGCAATTGTTTCCTCCTGCCTCCCAACAGAATGTTAACACGGGAAGAGGGACCCCTGTGGTGCAGCTTCTCTGAGGTCCCCATCCTAAACAGGGCAGGACTGCAGGTTTGCAATTGCCTGTGAGCCCCCTTGCTCTTGTAAGTGACCCCCCTCATCCTCACCCTGCTCTGTAACACCAACATGACTCGCTGGCAGTCATGCTCTGGTCTGTCGTCTGAACCCTTTCTGGGGTGAATAGATGTGTTTTTGTGTCTTCCAACTGGAAAAATTTGACACAACGCTAATCTTTTCTAAAATTAGAACTTGCCAGAAGGAAAACTGGAATCAGAAGAAAATAAATTATTTTGAATATTCCAAATATCTAACGAAATATTCCACAGAGTAGAAATAACTAGAGACAAACATATAGTCAGTCTGGTTAAAGATTATGAAGGGCTTGCAATGCCTGCCTCTCACATCTGCTACCTTTACTTCTCTCTTTAAAAATATTTTATTTGTTATTTATTTGCAAGGAGAGAGAGACAGAGAGAGAGAGAGAGAGAGAGAGAGAGAGAGAGAGAGAGAGAGAGAGAGAGAGGGCACACCAGGGCCTCTTGTCATTGCAAACGAACTTCAGAGGCCTGAAAAACTTTGTGCATCTGGCTTTATGTGGGTACTGGGGACTCAAAACCAGACCATTAGGCTTTGTAGGCAAGTGCCTTTTAACTGCTGAGTCATTTCTCCAGCCTTACCTTCACCCCTTTAGGCCATCCTAAAATCTTAATTATTTTACCTTTAGGTATATTGCTCCTATTACACATCACAAGAAATGGTAGGTCAGATACAGAGAATGAAAAAAGAAACAAATCAGACCTGGATCATGATGGCTGGTGAATCTGATATGATTCAGGGATGTCTTCCATGTTTCTCCTGCCTGCTCAACCTCGTAGGTATCAGATCCCAGGAGTGTGCTTTCATATCACCATGGGACACAAAACAGCCTGAACTCTGCGTGCACAAAGTAGGATGTGTGGCCAACAGGGGGAACTATGAACTGAAGTTTCTAGAAAAAAGCCGCACCTATGCTTAAGAGTGTACAAGACTGATTGATTAGAACTTTGTGATAGTGGAAGGCTGGAATATTACAGAGAGAGAGAGAGAGAGAGAGAGAGAGAGATAGATAGATAGAGAGAGAGAGAGAGAGAGAGAGAGAGAGATTATCCATTTTCAGTCTACTTAAAAGCTATTTCTTGCCCACTCTGTGTCTGACATCCTTGTGACCATCAGGAAAGCATTTGGAATGAGTGTCTTCACAGATCACATGCTCCCATCAACCCCAAACCTACAAATGTCCTCAAATAGCATCAGAGACTTATAGCTGAAGATTCCCCACTTTGCCATAACCTGCCTATGTGAAGTTTCCACGAGTGTGTTTGAAAAATGCCCAGGTTGATGAGGTTCTTTTGTTTTATAACTGTAAAAACTTCATGAAACAGTTTCTACACTGGTACATGTTATTTGGGGCACACCAAGATCAGGTCATGATCTTTTTATTTGACACAAGAATAAAATAAACCATTCCCTGTGAGGTGAGAGCTGTGTTTTGTATCAACATCTCACATTTCATGGAAAATGAAGTCTCTGGTAGCTAAAAAGCCCAGCTGACCTGGCTGGCACAAGTGTCCATCACCAGCCAAGGCATGCCAGTGACAAAGAGAAGAAGAGGTCGGGGCAAGGAGGAGAGAGTCTCAGCTCTGTCCTGAAAGGTCAGCCATGGAGCCCTGCTCAAGCGGGGTAAGAACATGAACACCCAGAGCACCTGCTGCTGGCTCTCCCCGGAGAGACATCTCCCAGTGAGCAGGATGGAGTGACCGAGGCCATTTGCTGGGACAGTATATGTGACAATGAGAGGTTAGAATGCTGCAGAGGAAGGACTCTGGGCACATTCTAACAGCAATTGAACTCCATGAACAAGAGCAACTCCAAGAGCGCGTAGAAATAGAGTGAGTGAGGAAGCGGGTTTCACAATGATCAGTTCATTATGCCTCGGTGTAAATGGTACAAACAGAGTACCCATATCTTCTTGTCTCCTTGTTTGCTGGAGAGGGGATAGAGTAGAGAGGGGTATAGACTGGACCTCAGTTGTTGCTGTGCTGTTTTCTACTCTAATTTCTTAGTCGAAGAATTAACACCTGTTGCTTCTGGGCAGTTGGTATTATAGGCAATTATATGTCTCTGTGATTCCCCCCCCCATATTTATTGTCAATAATTAGGTACATTGCAGTCATACTGTGGAGGATCCATATGGAACCCCATAGAGAATGTCAGGATGAACAAGGGACCCACAGCCACAGCCATTCAATCAACACAGGTTAAGCCAGTGAGACAGAAACCAACGATTTTTGACACAAAGACCACTAAGTTCTCAACAATAAAGCAGCCTTAATACTCATCCACCACGACTAAGGGAATTGAGCGGAAGAGGGGGCGGAAAGATTGTGAGAGCCTTGGTGGGGGAGATTATCCAGAGGCATGGTACCCCTCAGTAACAACATACTAGGACCAGGAGAACTTGGCTGAATACTAGGCTATCCATGGTCCTGATCCAGACGACCCATGGAGGAGGTTATCCAGCGCTTTGGGGAGGGGAGGGCAGCGGGGAATTGGGGATAACAACTCATTGTTTGCCCACTGAATGTTGTAACTCATTATGGACAATAAAAAAAACCTGCAAAAAAAAATAGGTACATTGTATTGTAGTTTCGCCTCCAGGGGCGCCGTCAGACGCCATGGAGGGAAATCGGTTGGAAGCTGCAGCCGCTGGTGCTTCGCTGTCTCAGGGCGGTTCCACAGAGCTGAGGGTGGACACAGGGTGTGTCCAGTATGAGACACAGATGCAAGCAGATGTGTATAGTGTATCCACGTGTCCTTTATTCAATGGGGAATGCTTACATTTATAGGGAAGAGAAGCCAGGAGGATGAGGAATAGGGGAGAGCAAGGGGATTGGTCAGTCAGGGTGGTGAGTTAGTGGTCTGCAAGGGGATAGGCGAGTGCAGACAACCTGTGAATACCTAATTTGTATAATTGGGGGACCTGAGTGGCGGGAAATATGTGATTCTAGCCACAGTCCATGGGGATGGGTACAGGGAAATTTGCTACTTGGGTCTGACACCCATTGCCAGTCATGCTGAGATGGGAACGCTGGGTTCCTGTGGCTTGCTCATGGGGGTTGGGAGTCAGGGTTGATGATGAAGCTGGCAAAATGCCTACTGGATTACCACCATTGGGGTTTCAAACCTGTTCAAACATCGTTAACCTTTGTCCTCCGTGTCCCATTAGCAATACCGACATTGTATGAGCAAGTCTTATGATGGTACCCCCATTTCTCTCCTCCCTGTCCCCAACTTGCTGGGGGCCCTTCTCAGTGGGCTTGCTGGACCAGTCAATGGGATAGTGGTTATGGATTGTGTAAGAGGTAGTTAGTTTTTTTTCCCCCTTCTTTGTATGCTGTTGCTAATGGCTCTGGATGTTCTCCCCCAACCATGGCTCTTACAATCTTTCTACCCCCTCTTCTGCTCAGATCCCTGAGTCATAGTGGGTGAGTTTTAGGTCTGCTTTACTGTAATTTTTAAGAAACATTTCATTATTCTCTCAATAATAAAAAAGGGCCTTGAGGAGTTGTTGGGAAGAAGAAGGGATTCAATGAGAGAGGGATGGAGGGAGGGAAGGGACAACAGAAGGTAGCAGAAAGGAGATTAAAAAATAAAAGAAGGAGCTGGAGAGATGGCTCAGCTATCAAGGCACTTGCTTGCAAAGCCCAAAGACCTGGGCTTGATTCCCCAGTACCCACATAAAGCCAGATGCATCGTGGTGCATGCATTTGGAGTTGTTTTGCAGTGGCTGGAGGTCCTGAAGTGCCAATTCTCTGTCTCTCTTTCTTCTTTCACTTTCTGCTTGCAAATATATAAGAATATCAAAATCGTAAAAAAAAGAAAAAAAAGGTACTTGAGAGAAGCTAATGGGAGTGAAAATGGTCAAAATATGTTATATACATATGTGAAATTGTCCAAACAAAATAAAATATTTTAAAAGTCCTTAATATTGCAGTGACTAGAGCACCAGAGTTAACCACTGGGTGGCTGGGCACCTCTGTGGTCTCTACTGAACAGCTCTGAGCCTGTAACCCCAGGCCAATGGGCAATCCCCTGGCCTGGCCTGCCCTGCACAGCTGTCCTGGTCACCTTGTATGGAATGAACAAAAGTGATACAGTGTTTTCTCCTGACTGTCCCATGGACAGGAATGATGCTGTATTCACAACTGTCTACAGAGGTGCACTGGGGACCCCACTCACAGGGGCCACTCAAGTGTGCCTGTTGGATGGACAGGCCGGGAACTACAGGTGGTCGAACTCTTCTCCTGGGCCCCCACCTGGCCCACTGCCCATGGCCCAAGTGTGACTAGGCAAGGGATGTCTATCAGCCTGGGCTGGCTGGAAGAGGCATCGCTCAACAACCCTGTGTGCCCAGGCCCTCATGAAACATCTTGAAAGCAATAAGTCCCAGGATGGTGAATCCTTGTCTTGCTTGCTGCCTCGGGGAGAGGGACCAGGGCCTCAGCAACTTCATGTCACTGCCCAGAGCTGACATCTCAGAAGGAGGATAGCACAGACCCAGCAGAACCTCTGCACTGTTTTCTGGGGGCAAATATTTGCAGCTCTATGGCACCTGTAACTCCTTTGGGATCATCCAGGGAACAAAGGTGCTTCTGCAGAAATAGTGGACTGGATATCTTCACCCCTGAGTCCTCAGAGAGGGTGTGGACAGGGATAGACAGGCCAACTTCAGGCTTGGAAGATGGGCATGGGTGGGAAGCCATGCCTTTGCGCTCTTGTCTATATTTATAAATTCTGATTTTTTTTCAAAAACAGTCAGGTGCTTCATTCAATTCATTCATTAGAAATCCATTCTTCTATTTTGTGCCACTGAGCTGGCCACTGGAGGAGCTCCTGGTTTGTGGGCATGAATTCTGTTTGGTATAGAGATGGCTGAGTTCTGAGCCTCACACAAGTAAAAAAGGGACAGATGGGAGGGAGGGATCCGGGTGGATGGAACAGCCTATGAAGGGCTGAAGGCTGGGAGAGTGTGGTGTTCTCTAGGACTTGAAAGTTGGTGGTATGTATCTGTGGGTGTGTACTGGTGCACATGTGTGTGCATGTGACTGTGTACTCTCATGTGTGAACACACTTCTGTGTAGGTGCTTGCATTCATGCATGTGTGTGCATGTGTATGAGTGTGTATGTATACGTATTTTGTGTGAATATGCAGGTGCACATGTATGTGATTGGTGCCAGTGAACACCTGCATGCATTTTCAGGTGTGAGGATGTACATCTGTGTACATGTGTGCTCTTTAAAACTTTATTTTTTTT
>PVHP010012792.1:0-42182 GCA_004024765.1 Zapus hudsonius
GTGAACGTATTACAAATTGATCATATTCCCATTTAGATATACTTTAATGTTTTTTCTCCCCTGCTCCCATTCCACTGAGGACCCTCCTCAGTGGGGTTAGCGATAATCACTGTGCGGTGATGAATGCATCAGGACATGCACTTTATAGATGGAAAATGAATGCACACACACACACACACACACACACACACACACACACACACACTGTTGCAGTCAGATTTCTAGTTGCTGTGCAGAAAGAACCCAAACAAAAGCAGCGGCTTGTGGAAGAATGGGTTTATTAGGCTTACGGACTTGAGGGGAGACTCCATCCTGGCAGGGAAAATGATGGCATGAGCAGAGGGGTGGACATCACCTCCGCCATAGCACTGCAAACAGTAGCAGGAAGGTGTGCCAAACACTAGCAAGGGGAAACTGACTTATAACCCCCAAAAGCCCACCCCTGACAACATAGCTCCATTGAGGTTATAAAATCCAAACTGCTATCAGCTGAGGATCAATTATCCAGAACGCATTCATTTGTTTGTGGTGGACACCTGGATCAAACCATGACACACACACACACACACACACACACACACACACACACACACACACACACACCAGACTCTCTTGACATTCAGGACTGTCTGTTGTGGTTTGAATGTGAAATGTCCCCAATAGGCTCAAGCAAGAGAGCAAGATTATGGCTGTACCAGGGACCCTTGCAACTGCAACTGAACTCCAGATGTATGCACCACTCATGCATCTGGCTTAGCATAGGTACTACGGAATCACACCCAGGTCATCAAGCTTTGCAAGCAAATGCCTTTAACCACCAAGCCATTTCTCCAGCCCCCCAAATTATTTCTGGCCTTTATTCCAAGTATTGCACAGGAAAGAGAATAAAAACTAAACAAAGCTAGGGAGATAAATCAGTCTGTTAAGTACTTGACTTGCAAGAATGAGGATCTGTGTTCAGTCCCCAGAACTCTATAAAGAAAAAGCAGGGCATCATGGTGAGTAAGTGGGCATGTTTATAATCACAGAGCTGGGAGGCAGAGATAGGTGGATCCCTGGGGCTTGCTGGCTAGCCAGCTTAACCTACTTGGTGAGCTTTCAGCCAATGAGAGATCCTATTTAATAAAAAGTGGATGGCAAAGACACCTTATGTTGTCCTATCCCCTGAACACACACCTTCACAAGTGTAGCTGAGCGTGCACGCACGCATGTGCGCGCACACACACACACACACACACACACACACACACACTCACAAACCTCGTCTGCGCAAATTCTCTAGCATTACATGGGGACTTCCCAAGATTCCTTTGAAGGAAAAGAATCAGTTCAGGTCCAAAGTGTTTTTCTCCCCCACTGTACTTGCAAGTTCTTTAAGGCAAGAATTCATAAGAGATCTGTGATGGTAAATTCTGACCCAAGACCTTCCTGCTGGCTTCAGAACAGCCTCTTGGATTTCCATTCAGAGATCCTGTGTGACTGAAGGAAGAAACAAGGAAGGAAATGGACAGGTGCACAGCAGTGGTGCTTGCTTTAAATCAGGGTTGAAGAGCTGGAAAATGTCCTGTAAACAGTTTGGAATGTGATCAGGCTGAGCACCTGGAGAAGGTGGGCCTTGTAGACAGTCAGACAGATCCTACAGTGCTTGGAGGCCATTCAGAGAACTTTCTTCCTTCTTCACAACCTGGTTCTGGGCATCTGTGGCCCTGAACTGGTATCTAGGCCACTCTTGTGAGCATGCTGTCCAGGAAATTAGCATAGCAATGGAGACACAGAGCCTGACAAAGTGTGCAACTTTGAGCAAGCACTTATACCTCTCTCTGACTCACTCTACCCCCTCCAGAAAGCAGGTTAACAATTGTGGAGGGAAAGCCATTCATAAGAGACAAGAACATGGAGCCACTCCTCTGAAGGGAATTTTCACAAGCTTGGTCCTGGAATCCAAACAGCTAGCAAGAAAGGGTCTGGAGGCGAGGACGGTGCTGCCCTGTGACCAATCTGAGCAGTCCACCAGGACTCAACTTGGATCAGCCTGGACCGCCCTGATTTGCATGGCCATGTTTGTATGGGTGTGATTTTCATGGCAGAGACTGCACACATGGGAATTATGCGCACGATGACTCATACTAGCTTCCTAGAACTCTCATCCACCAATCTAAACTGCCATCCTTCACATGACCTGGATTGCATGTCAGGAGACTGCACATAAAACAACTCGCCTTACCTGAACAAGGATTTCTTCCAAATAGCCCTATAACTCACTTCCCAGGGCTCCAGGGGATACTGTCGTTATTACTTTGCTTATTGGCCTCTTATATTTTACCCAATAAACTACTCTCATCTAATCAAAAGGGTAACCTCATCCACTGTTTTTCCTCTTACTACTATGGTGACTGGCTACCTCATCTAACACAATGGTGGTCATACTACCCATGTTCCAGTGTTGGCACAAGCTAGTTTTCTTATTTTGATCCTTATTCACTCACTGTCTACCAATGTCTTGCTTGGCACTGTGGTGACTGGCAACCTAGTCTGGCACAGTCATGGTAATGCTACCCATCTTGTACAGTTATTGTGAGGCAGAAGTAGATGTTGTGCTGACCTCATACATATGGCTCACTGTATCTCAGCTCCTTTGTCTTGCTCAGAGTGATAGGTTTCCTTTTGCCTGGTTGTTCCTATTTCTTTCCTCTCATCTGAAGTGACGCCATCTTGGGAATGACTGTACATCCTCAGTCCTGCTCAGCAATGATGGAATCCATTGTCACAGACAATGGTGGCTCACTCTAGATTGCAAAGTCATTTTGTTTATGTTGCCCACAGGGCTAAGGGTTTCCTTAGTTGGCTAGGCTTCATGGCTCAGGCCTGTCATTCCAGACACTCAGGAGGGAAAAGCAGGAGGCTCCCAAATTCAAGGCCTGCCTAGGGCTATAGAGTAAGTTTAAAGTTAGAACCAGCCTAGGCAACTCAGTGAGAGCCTGTCTCAGTAAGAGAGGGCTTGGGATATAGTTCAGTGGTAGGGCACTTTTCTGGTAGGCATGAGGGGTTTTGCTCAGTGGTAGAGCATTTGCTGAGCATGTCTGAGACTTTAGATAATATTTTATTCCAAACTTCTTTTTTTTGAATTTTAATTTTTATTTAGAATTTCTGATGGTTCATCTTTTTTTATTGTCCATAAAGAGTTACATTGTTTAGTGGGCCAACAATGAGTTGTTATCCCCAATTCCTCATTCCCAGTCAGTTGGATATCCTCCTCCGTGGGCCGTCAGGATCAGTCTTTGTGGTAGGGGACCATGGATAGCCTAGTATTCAGCCCAGTTCTCCTGACCCAAGTGTGATGTTACTGAGGGGTTCCATGCCTCTGGATAGTCTCCCCCACCACGGCTCTCACAATCTTTCCGCCCTCTCTTCCGCTCAGTTCCCTGAGTCGTGGTGGTGAGTATTAAGGCTGCTTTAACGTTGTGATTTTAGGGGTCTTTGTGTTGAAAATCACTGGTTTCTGTCTCACTGGCTTATCCTGTGTTGATTGAATGGCTGTGGCCGTGGGTCCCTTGTTCATCTCGTCATTCTCTGCAGGGTTCCATATGGATCCTCCACGATATGACTGTGGTGGCTCATCTCTTTTTGATCACAAAGTAGGCCTACTTCTCTGTTAATAGCCTGAAGTTTGTTTTGGTTATGGTGGACAAACAAAACCTCTGAGGAAAGACAAATGTGGGTAAATACTCCACCTCTGCCCCTCCCAGGGTATCTGCCAAGTTACCTCGATGCTGATGTCATTTCTCACTTGTCCACTCCCATGCCTGCATCTGAGCCTTAGCTGTCTCCCATGAGCCTCTACTGGTCATCTGAGACCATGCTTGTTTTGTTCCTTGTTTCCCATATGCACTGTGCACGTCAAGATTAATTTTCCTAACATGCAAATTCAGGTACTGCTTAACTCCCAACCTCTCCCATTAGACTGTAAATGCACTATTACTTTCCCTATGCCCATAGCCCCAGAATAAGCTTAGAGGCAGAACAGGTGCTCAAATTAACCAATTTAACTGCTAAATATTTTATTTAATTTTTTTTCAAGATAGGGTCGATCTCTAGCCCAGGCTGACCTGAAATTCACTGTGTAGTCTCAGGCTTCCAATTTGCAGCAATCCTTCTACCTCTGCCTCCCAAATGCTGGGATTAAAGACTTTTTTTTTGGATGTTTATATCTCTTACTTTTTAGAAAAGATCAACCCAGAAGTCCCCAGACAGAAACCAATACTTAGTGACATAAGCTTGGAAGCAGAAATCAAAGAATCAAAATATGTGTATAAATATAGATAAAGCTAAACAGAATCTTGTGTGAAAATGGCCAATTTCAGGAGGATATGCACATGGTATGGCATTCCTGAACCATTAACACAATCTATTTTGTATACTTTCATTGTTCATCATAGGACCCAAAAGATGGCCAAGATGCACAAATACTCTTTATTCCTCTAGAGGGGAAGGCAGAACATGAGATTATGGAGGATAGAATGTAGATTTATGCTTTATTTATTTTGCATGTGCGGTAAGCAAGCATGTACGAATGTGTGTATCTGAGCATGTCTAAGGCTCTAGATAATATTTTATTCCAATCCTCTGTTAATAGCCTTCACAGGAGGTGCACACTCATGCACATGTCCTGTGAAGGCCAGGGGTTTAAGTCAAGTGTCTTCTTTGGTTATGCTTCACCTTACTTACCAAGACAGGGTCTCTCACTTTGAAGCAGAGCTCATTGATCCAGCTAGTCTAGCTAGCCATTTTGCCCTGGGAACCCCCTGTCTCTGCCTCTATAGTCCTGGGTGGGCATCACCACACCAGACTAGCATTTATGTCAGATAGAGATCTATAGTTGGGTCACGATTGAGCCCTCTACCTAACCAAAGATTTTGACTTCATTTAGAAGGGAGAGATGGATGAAGGAAAGAGAGCAAGGAAGAGAGAGTCTAAAAACAGAAATTGCTCATCCACCATGACTCAGGGAACTGAGCGGAGGAGGGGACAGAAAGACTGTAAGAACCATGGTGGGGAGAATATCCAGAGACATCGCCCCCCTCAGCAACAACACACAAAGGGGGGAACCTGGATGCCTCCTGTACTATCCAGAACCCCTTCTCCATGGATTGATCCATTATGCCTATTGAGGAGGATACCCAGCAGATTGGGGACTGAGAGGAGGGAAGTGGGAATACCAATACAATATTTGACCATATAGTATATCTAATTTTGGATAATAAAGATATCAATAAAAACAGAAATAAGAAAAATCTATGATGTAAAGAAACCAAAATACACTAAACTCCAGTAAAAGCTGAGATATTCCTAGGAGCTAAGCCATCAACCACTCTCATCCATAACAAGGGCAGGATCCAGGGAAACAGGCCATAGATAGAAAGAAGTCAATCAGAGCTTCCAGGTCTCATCATCCCAAGGGCAGGCATATTGGCAGAGACACCTTGGGTGACACGTCTTACTAACAGATTATGGACAGTAGAAGGAAATGTTCTGGGAACTGAAGATGTTTCAGTTAACAATTCTCCACACTAAAGCACAACAGGAAATAAAAACAAGATAAAGAAAGAAGAGGGGAAGAAAGAGAAGGAAGTGGAGGAGGAGGTAGAGGAAGAGGAGGCGAGAAGGTGAGGAGGTGAGCATTGAATCTAGGATATATACATGGGACAACACCAGACCACCCAACATTCATATAACTAGAATAATAAAAGGAGTTTTCTTAGCAAGGAAATGAAATGGAATAGCAGTAGAAACCTTTGAAAATAAATCAAAAACATTCACAAATTGATGAAAAGTTAATAGTTTATAGTTACAAAGTGCTCATCAAACCACAAACCCCAACTAAAGCTGGCTATATTATAAACACTATTGAAAACATTAAGTCATATAGGGCTGGCTTTTCACTAAAAAAAAAAAAGTCTCCTACACCTAGTGGATACTCTCTAGTACTTGACGGTTAATTAATTGACTGAATGAATCTTGCTTCTTTTAAGATTAGGATCCTTTGAGATCTCTACCTTACCCATTTTCATAACCACAAATAGAATGGTCTTCTAAACCTGGTTCTAGGTCACCTGCTCTGCTTGGCTGAGTATCAATGGTTTCAAAAATCAGGTTTCAAAATTGTCAGAAGTTTGGGACAAAAACAAACTCACTAGAGAATTCCTAAGAAAATAAAGTTTGAATGAGTTGATTAATGGATCTCTCAGGGACCCTCTCCCTGGCCTTGCTCTTCTCCATGAATGCAATCAAATGTTGTTACTTCAACACAGTTGGGAAAAAAAAGATCTGCCAATGTAGGAAAAATGATGTTGCCAGTGGGATGGGTGTGAAGACCAAACATTTTTCCTCTACTTCAAGTACCCATTCTTGGATCTTGGATTTATGTCTGATTTATTATCTGTAAATCTTCCCTTCTGTCTCATGTTCATCAATTAAGGAGCAGGGGGAGAATTTGTCTTCCCTTCTGAAAATTAAATTAAAAATAAGGAGGGGAAACAAAGGAAGGAAGGGAACAAGCTGCCATGACTGTCTAGAATCTAGGCAGTCCTCCAGTTAATCCTCCTGACTGCATCAGATGCTGTTGTAGTTACCTTCCCATTGCTGGGACAAAACACCCAACCAAAAGCAGCTGACGGGAGGAAAGGTTTTATTTTGGCTTACGCTTTCAAGGGGAGGCTTCATAATGACATGGCATGAGCAGAGGCTTGACATTACCCCCTGCCATGGTAGCTAGAGAATAGCAGCAACAAAGTGAGCTGAGTTCTAGTAAGGGGGAAGCTAACTATAACATCCCAAAACCCACCCCCAGGAACACTACTTCTCCAGCAAGGCTCCACCTCCCAAACTGCCACCAACTGGGGACCAACCATTTAAAACCATGGGTTTAAGGGGGATATCTGATTCACAGAACCACAAAGGTCCTCGTAATTGCTATCGTAACCTTGCTGACTTCCCCTTCTTGCCACTTACAATGCTATTGAATTTATATTTGTATGATATTGGGTTATCTATGACTTCTACATGGGCTGACATGGTATGTTTTGTATCTGATTCCTACAGTCTTGAGGGACATGTGGCACACAACAGTTTCTCAATATTAAATGAATGAGTATGTGAAGAATATGTCTTTCCTGCTCGTTCATCTTTGGGATTACCTTGTGGGTGGTAAACAAGTTATTGCTAATTAATATGAAGCATGTTATTCTTTACCTATTTGTGACCCATGGTGCTTGCAGGTGTGTTCTTTAAAACTTTTTATTGACAGTTGGAACATTTATTTATTTGTAAGGAGAGAGAGAGAGAGAGAGAGAGAGAGAGAGAGAGAGAGAGAGAGAGAGAGAAAGAAAGAAATCTGGGTCTATGGGTTACTTAGGGGGTTGCAGCGCGCATCAACTCCCCGTTCACCCACGGGAGCTGGGTGAGCAGCGGCTTGGAACAGCTGTGAGCCAAATGAGAGATGAGACTCTCGGGAGAATGCGGCAGTGGGCAGTTCTCATTTTATTGGATAGATAGCAGTTGCTTATATAGAGAAAAGTCAGAGGTAGAAGCATAGGAAGTAAGATCTGTGGGCATCTCATGAGTTTGATTGATAGGGGCCAGTATCCTTTGGATACCTAATTTACGTAGATAAATTGAGGGGGCTATGTGACTCTATACATGGATAGAATGGTGATGTTAGCAGAGGAAATGAAACCTTGTTGTTTAGGTTTGTTTATTTGCAGTTGGATTAAGTTAGGCTTTGAATTGCTTGCTTTTATCTCAGGGGACAGCTGTGGCCTGCCTAGGGCTGGAGTTCTCAGGGTTGCTAAGATTTACAGGGGCCCTCGGACTTTGCCTCAACTTCCTTATCAGAAGGAGACTGTCCCAGAAGCCTGCCAGACTCAGCACAACCCTACTTCCTCCATGCCACATTAGCAGAGTACCACAAAGAAAGTGGGTGAGTATGGGCACACTAGGGCCTCCAGACACTGCAAACAAACTCCAGATGCATATACCACTTTGGGTATCTGACTTTATGTGGATACTGGGGAAACAAAGCCAGGTCATTAGGCTTTGCAGAAAAGTTCCTGATCCACTGGGCCATCTCTCAAGCCCCATTTTATTGACATTATGCATATGCAGGATACATTTTGATTCCTTCATCCTTCTTTCAACATTCTCCTTCCCCTGAAGCCCTTCTTTCCTGCTAGTCCCTCTTCTATTTTGATGTATTTTTTGCCCTTTCTCATCATTCATGTCAAAATGTTGATGGGACAAATACCAGACAGGTCTTGTGCAGAAAACTACAGCTGCTGTGAGGTATGAACACAGTGGCCTCTTCATGTCTGGATGACAGCCTTCCAAAGCATTTCTTCCCTTCTCTGGCTCTTGTATTCTTTCTTCCACCTCGTCCACAATGATCCCTGAGCCTTGGAGGGTGTGACAGAGATGTCTCACTTCCTGCTGAACACTCAGTTGTATCTTTTTTCTCAACACTTTGATGAGTGTTGTGTGCGCCCAGTAATCACCACCATCTGAAAAGTGAAGCTTCTCTGACTAAAAGTAAGAGCAATACTAATCTATAGGTATAAATAAATATTTATAGGATAATTTGATGGACACAAGATATCCATTTAGTCAAGGAACACTAGAACTCCCCTTCTCCCTAAAGCATTTCTAAATAAAGTGAGAAAAATAAAGTAGATATTTTATAACATTAAATTTATTCATCTTAAAGGGCAGATATTAATCACCTGTTGAATTCTTATTTTTCTAGTATTAAAGTGTCCTCAGTTTCATTATATGATAATAGATATTTGATTTAAATGATGTCCTTAATTAGCAAAGGGACATCTATTCTGTAAGGACTTATACCCCCAATGATACAACCTTTTCCTCTCTCACCACATTTTTCCTCTCAAGTGACTTAATTCATAATAATGGGTTGGGTTAAAAAATTTCTATTCTTAAAATTGTTGCTCACTGTGTTTATAAATTTTCTTCTCAGCACTTGTACATATTTTTACTAACTCTATGAGTCTCAGCTCTATGAATCCAAGCATGGTACTTATTATTTTGCCAACACATCATTGGGATATAATATCAGCCTGATAAACAGTTTATAATTACAATAATTGCTAAGCAAATGAACAGATACATGCCACCACACGTAGCAAAAATAAAATCTGGTTTCAAGTCAGAAGCCTATGGATAGACTCTAGAAGCCACAGATTCTTGAGGGAAGCTCCCATTGTTCTTTGGTTTAGCTGAGAGGGTATACCCATCAACAAGTCTTTCAAATGACTATACTTCTCTGCTTTCAACTATGCTGCTCTCACTCTTGGTTGGAGAATCTGCTTTTTACAGCTGGTGGCATAGAGTGGGAGGAGACCCAAGACCCATCAGTATGACAAAAAAGGAAAGCCAACTGTCTAGCATGAGACTAGTCATCTCTATCACATCTTCCAGGGCCTAGGAAACGATACAGAGGAAGTTGGCAATTGAATATAAGTGCTGGTCTCACTGCTAGCATGAGCACCTGCTCTTGGGAGATGTCAGTAGACACTGAGGAGACTCAAAACTATCAAAGATATATATATATATATATATATATATATATATATATATATATATATATATATATATATATATGTATCAGAAAATTCAACAATAAATTCAACACTAAAGGAGATTTATAACATGTCTGCCAAGGCTCAGAGAACATTGCTGAAGGTGGGTAGGAAGACTGTGAGAGCCACATGTGGGAATGAGGATCCTGAGGCAATGTCTCCCCTTCACTGAGACTGATGCATTCATGACCCCCACAGTGAATACCAATAACTCCCAGAGGAAAGCCCTCAGTGGAATGGGAACAGGGAGCAGGGGACATAAGAGTATAACCTGATGGGAATATGACGAATGTGCAATACATTCATACAGTGTACTTTACAATTAATATAAATAAAAATTTTAGATAAAAAAGAGGGATGGAGAGATTGCTTAGTGGTTAAAGCACTTGCTTGCAAAGCCTAAAGACTTGGGTTCAATGCCACAGTACCCATGTAAAGCCAGATACACAAAGTGGAGCATGCATCTGGAGTTAGTTTGCAGTGGCTGGAGGCCCTGGCTCACCAATTCTCTCTCCTCTTGTTGCAAATAAATAAATAAATAATTTTAAAATGTTGAATAAGTATCAATTTTTTTTCAAAAAGAACTGGTTTCATCATTGGTTCATTACCTCAAAATCTATCTGAAGCATCTTCCTCTAATTCTCAGCTCCATGTATAATGGTTAATTTTGATTATGCACTTAATTGGATTAAGAAACACTTAGGACATTCATGGGACACACCTTTGGGTGCATCTGTGAGGCTATTTCTAGGGAGGATTGACAGACGGTGGATCCTCACTCTAATTGGACAGAAGGAAGGAAAAGCCAGCTGAGATCCAGTATTCCCCTTTCTCTGCTTCTTGATCCATAGGGGTGTGAACAAGCAGCCACAGCCTTAAGCTGTTTCTGTCAGCATGCCTTCCCCATATGTTCTTGACTGTACTCCTTGAACTGTGAGCCAAAATAAACCACTCCTCCCCCAAGTGCTTTCCTGTTAGGTAGTGATGAGGAAGGCAATTAATACACCATATAACTTGGGAATAATAGTATACAGGGCAGCAGAGGGTGAGGCAAGGTTCAAGTCTGTCCATACTTATTTCTTGCTGAATTAGTATATTATGAGGAGAAAATAAGAACTACATGGAAGCGTTGTATGCACTGCTTTTGAGCACTCTTAATCACTTCCCATTGAGAGCTTTATGAGCTATTACTTAACTAACCTCATTTTATTCATAAAAACTGAAAGATGGCTCAGTAGGTAAACTGCCTGCCAGGCAAGCATGAGGACCTGACTTAGGTTCCCCAATACCCACATATTAAACAAAAAAAACAGGTGAGACATCCCACAGCCATAATCCCAGCACTGGGGAGATAGAGGAAATCTCTGGAGCTCGCTGGCTATCAAGGCTGGTCTAATTGATGAGTTCTGGGTTTAGTGAAAATACAACATCTACCTCTAGCTTCCACATGCAAGTGCACACATGTGCACCTGTACACATGCATATGACCATACACATATAAACATTCATATGCACATACACAATTAAAACAATGTGAAGTTGGGGCACAGGAGACATTGGTAGTCACTTAGACTCAAATAACAATGCCTGGAAAGACTGCCATGAGAGCTCAGATCTGGATGCAGTGCCCTGGAATTTCCTGCTATACCATGCATGGCCTTCTTCATCTCTATGACTGATGCAGCTAGTCCCCACCCACTCTTGTGTAATGTAGAAACAGGAAGGAAGTTCCCACGAGAGAAGGTTCCTCCTCATCTCCAGAGCAGAACACGTTGGCACAGGTTCCCACTCAATCAGAAGGAAATCATTCCTGTGCCAGGAGGAAAATGAAACAACTTGAGTTTGACTAGATCCTTGGTGACACTGAGAAATGAGGATTTATCATTAGTGCCGCGCAGCTAGATTTGCACACCTGCCAGGAAAATTCACAAACAGCCCCTGCTGCATTTGTCTCTGAAAACAAAAACCTTTAATTGGGTATAATGAACACAGTGTGGGAGAGAAGCATGGAACAGCAATCCAGGGTCCTCAAGGACCTGAGGGAGTCAGGTTGAAATACTCAGCAGCAAGTCAAGCCTGATGTCAGAGAACCCACAAGGCCCCAAGGCAGGTACACACAGGATCCTGTTAGCCAGGTGACTCTAAACAACATCCCTGCTGCCTAGACACTCTGTGGAGAACTTAGACTGGGAGCTCTCTCTGGTAAAGTGATCTTTTCCCTGGATACCCTTGTACGTTGTTGTAGTCAGCCATATGCCGCTGAGATGAATCTCCACACCAGGCAGTTTGGGGAGGAAAGTATTGATTGAAATAACAGATCCAGGATTTCAGAATGGTGAAAGAGGCTGGCCTCCTTTCCCAGATCCAAGCAGAGAGACAGAGACCCAGCACCTCCAAAGCAGGAAAGCACACTTTTCCTGTCTGCTAGCAAAACAGCAGGACTGCCAGACTTCAGCTCCCTTTGCATATGTATAGTTGGAATTTTAATCCACCTCAGAATCACCAAAATCTAGCCTAGGTGACACCTCCTCCAGCCAGGGGGCTGGAGACCAATCTTTAATATATTTTTTAGTCTATTGGGGGACATTTAATCAAACTACCACATATGTTTCAAATGATGTGAGGGTGCAGCAGTACAAGGATTGATAATGAGGAAAAAATGAAGGATGCAGCTGTGCAGGTGCACACTGAGGTTGAAGTGAGGTGCTGTGCAGGTGCACGCTTAGGGTGAAGTGAAGTGAAGATGCAGTGCAGGTGCTCACTGAGGGTGAAGTGAGGTGCAGTACAGGTGCACACTGAGGGTGAAGTGAAGATGCAGTGCAGGTGCACACTGAGGGTGATGTGAGGTGCAGTGCAGGTGCACACTGAGGGTAAGTGAGGTGTAGTACAGGTGTACACTGAGAGTGAAGTGAAGATGCAGTGCAGGTGCTCACTGAGGGTAAGTGAGGTGCAGTACAGGTGCACACTGAGGGTGAAGAGAAGATGCAGTACAGGTGCACACTGAGGGTGAAGTGAGGTGCAGTACAGGTGCACACTGAGGGTGAAGTGAAGAGAAGATGCAGTACAGGTGCACACTGAGGGTAAAGTGAGGTGCTGCGCAGGTGCATACTTAGGGTGAAGTGAAGTGAAGATGCAGTGCAGGTGCTCACTGAGGGTGATGTGAGGTGCAGTAGAGGTGCACACTGAGGGTGAAGTGAGGTGCAGTGCAGGTGCACACTGAGGGTGAAGTGAAGTGAAGATGCAGTGCAGGTGCACACTGGGGGTGAAGTGAGGTGCAGTACAGGTGCACACTGAGGGTGAAGTGAAGAGAAGATGCAGTACAGGTGCACAGAGGGTGAAGTGAGGTGCAGTGCAGGTGCACACTGAGGGTGAAGTGAAGATGCAGTGCAGGTGCACACTGAGGGTGAAGTGAAGTGAAGATGCAGTGCAGGTGCTCACTGAGGGTGAAGTGAAGATGCAGCTGTGCAGGTGCTCAATGAGGGTGAAGTGAGGTGCAGTGTGAAGTGAGGTGCCATTCAGATGCACACTGAGGGTGAAGTGAGGTGCAGTGCAGGTGCTCACTGAAGATGAATTTAGGTGCAGTGCAGGTGCACACTGAGGGTGAAGTGAGGTGCACTGCAGTTGTTCGATGTGGGAGAAGTGAAGATGCAGTGCAGGTGCACACTGGGAGAAGTGAGGTGCATTGAAGGTGCTCACTGAGGGTGAAGTGAGCTGCAGTGCAGGTGCTCACTGAGGGTGTAGTGAGGTGTAATGCAGGTGCAAACTGAGGGTGAAGTAAGATGCAGTACAGGTGCACACTGAGGGTGAAATGTGGTGCAGTGCAGGTGCTCACTGAGGGTGAAGTGAAGATGCAGCCATGCAGGTGCCCACTGAGAATGCAGCATCCAATGACAGCATCTCTCACCAAGCTATATTTTTCTCTTTATTAGTTCATGTTACATTCTCCATAGAGCAGTGAGGTTTGCTGTGCCCTCTGTTTCTCCTCTAATCCCTCCTTCGTTCCCTTTCCTCTTCTTTTACTTAGAGTAGCTTTTCCCCTCCTCTGTCCTCTAGACTTCTCTAGTCATCCTTCTCCACTCTCCTCTCCTCTCTCTCTCATGTCTTCTTTTCTCCTCCTTTCCCCTCTCCTCTCTCTCCCCTCCCCTCATCTCCCCTCCCCTCTCATTTCCTCTGTTCTCCTCTCCTCTTCTCTCTTTTGCTTTCCTTGATTTCACTGCTGTGAATCCAACCCAGGACTTTGTGCATGCAAGGCCAGTTATATACCACGGAGGTACATCCCCAAAATCATCTCTAAACCTTTGCATTTTCCTTAGATGGTAGCAATTCTCAGACCCCAAACCTTAAGCACACCATGCCACAGAGCACCAACTCAATACCAGTGTTATTTATATTTATTTGTGTATATATTTTTGATCAGGGTCTCATGTATCCCAGGCTGACCTCAAGCTCTCTATACATCCCAGGATGATTTTGAGCTCCTGATCCTCATGCTTTCTTTCACCTTTCAAATTCTGGGATCACAGGTGTGTGCTACCCTGCTAACTATAACTGTGTTTTATGTTTTTTATTTATTTTTACTCTTTATTTTTACTTGTGAAGGATAATTATATTTTAATTTGGTATTGTTATAAGGTATCCTTATACATTTATTTAGAATTATTTAATGCATTCAATTTACTTACATTTAATTTAAAAAGTCATGCTGGTCTGGGTCATGCTATAATCTCAGCTATTTTGGAAGGAAGGCTGAGGTAAATTCAAAGCCAACCTCGGCAATTTAGTGAGAACCTGTTTCAGAGTAATAAAACATGGGCTGGGGATGTAGCTCAGTGATTGACAACTTGTTTGCTTTCCTTCCATACACAGGACACTAGGTACAACCTCTCAGTACTATAAAACAAAGTCAATTTAAAAAGAAAAATTACAGAAGGTGCACAGTTGGAACACCATTTTCTTTGGAGCTCAATGGTCATCCAGTGTGACCAAAAAACTATGAGGTTTAGTTAAACACTTTGTCTTAGGGATAGAAGATGGAAGAGTGAGAGGGGAGGGCACCCAAAGTCTTCCTTCCACCTCTCCAGTATGTGTATACGGTACATGCATCTACACACACACACACACACACGGACACACACACACACGGACACACAAAAGCCTTTCTGGGGTGAGCTAGCAAGAATAGAAATGAGGAAACATGGAGTTAAGGGCATGGGCAGAGCCAAGAGCCACGGTTGTCCCCCAGCGCCAGAGGAGCACCCTTAGGAGGTTCTGGGCATGCTGGATCATAGGACTTCTCCATGTTGCTTTTTACATTCCTTCCCTCTGCTTCAGCTAGTGCTTCAGCTTCTATCCTCTGAAGCCATTGCTACTTCCACAGCTTCCCAGCTCCCCTTGAACCCCAACCCTCCATTTGAAACTGATGATTGGAAACATTACTGACTTCTAGACCTAATGCATTCAGGTCCATAGGGACAAGAGATGGCTTTGCTCGGTCAGTTCTAACACACATGACAATAGAAGCCTATCCCTGAGGGGACAGGAAGCAACAGAAACAGTGAAGTAGGAAGACTGGAAACCCTAACATCGCAACAGTGTCTGCTGCAAGAGGGTACTAAGAAATGTAGGGTGCATTGTTCTGAGCCTTCCTTCTTGTGTGTCTCCCCGAGACAGAAGGTGGGAATCAGTCACAGGAAATCTCTACCTAATCCCCAGTATCTCTTATTTTCACAGAGCAATGACCCAGAATCAGGAATTTCCTTTGTTTTCTGAGATGGTGGATTTTATACCTTAACTATATATAGCCAGTTGTACAACTTCCCTGGCATTGAAACCCTCTCTTTTTCCAATCCTGAAATATATTATTTTACCAATCCAAATATGTCAGAGATATTATTGCATTTGCATTTCAAACCTGATAAAATCATTTTCCGGGTGACATTTTTCCTTGAAGGCAACTTTAAATTGAATATTTTTTGCCTTGTTATCTCTTTCTCTCTTCCAAGCCAACTTCACTTTCGGATTGCAAATCACTCAATATCCAGAGAAGTGGGGGAGGGAGAGAGAGGGAGAGAGAATGATCCAAGCATGCCATCTTTCTTTCCATCATGTGCAGAGAGGTTTGGCTTTGTATCCCTGACTCAGGTCTCCCCTTACAGAAAATCTTTTTCAAGCATCTTGCAATATCTTTATTGTCTGCTTCTCACAAGTTGATCATTGCCTTCTGCCAGATGCTAGTGAATGAAGCGGCTGCTGTTTTACCCCAAAGGAAGGCCAGGCCAGGAGATGCATTTGTGTTTGCTTTGCAGTGAAGCATCCTGTCTCTGTGTCCCTCATTTTTGATGTCCTTTTTGACAAAGGAGGCAAGAGACAGCCTTGGAGTTCTGGCACCTGAGTGTGACATCTCTCTGTGAAGGACAGTGGCTACATCTCATTATCAACATTTACAAAAGGGAAGAGAAACAAAGGAAACACCTGGGGCGATTTGGAACTTTAAGTCATGGCTCATATGATATCTGGCATGAATGGAAGAGAATGGGAGTTCTTTTGATCTGTTTCATGTTGCTAATCAGTAAGACTTCTTAGGAAGTTCTCAAATATGAATTGTGTACATTAACATTCCATTCCTCAGTAAGAGAAAAGGACAATTTGGAATCACTCTGCCTGGCTCTACGATGGAATCCCCTGATGTCCAGTGACATGGCGAACATTATTTACCTCCCAGAACCTCTGTCTTGACCACTAGAAAAATGGGGTGATGTGGTACTTTGAATTAAATGTTCCCCATAGGTTCATGTGTTTGGAGTAATTGGTCCTCAGCTGGAGGCAATATGGAAAGGTTGTGGAGCCTTGGGGTGGTGGAGGCTTGCTGGAGGAGGTGTGTCACTGGGAGCAGTCTTCAGGTTTTATTATTCCAGCTCACTGAGTGCTCAGAGCTAGCTCAATCAGACTACTTTCTCCTATGACAAGATGTGATGCCCCAGCTGTGTGTTCTACCTTGCTTTCTCTACCACGTTGAAGCCTGTTCTTGAAAATATAAGCCAAAATAACCTCATAAATGCTTCTGGTTAGGTGTTTTGTCCCAGCAAGAAGAAGGTAGTTACAACAGGTAAACAAAGAGCAAATGCATAGTGTTGGTGTAAGAATATAATCAGATCTGATATCCCAAATAGCATTACACATTTCCAGTGCTGTTCTTGCCAGTGATAATGAGGTGATTTGCACAGGACACTATGTTCTATGGCAAGAATTTTGTGTGTCTTGTCATACTCATCCTCCCCATGACCTTGGGTCCTGGCTATCTTTTTAGCTTGATATATGCAGAAACTGAGGCACCAAAAAGCCAGACTCTCACCTTCCCTAGTAACAGAGCCCAGTCTAATTCCCAAGTTGCTGTCATTGTTGTGATTATCCCTGAACTCATTCTTCAGGAGTTTGGGCTTTATGTTTTGAACCTAAAATTAAAAAAAAAAGGGAAATTATTGTGAAAGAAGGAAAAGGAATTTAGTGCTACATGTACCATCTTCTAGGCGCTTCCTTGAAACACTAATTGAAAATGTGTTTAAACACCCAATACTGTCATCCAGATGGTGAAACATACAATTAAAATAATTATCCCAAACCTAGAAATCTAGAATTATCATTTATTATTATTAACATAACACCTACTCAGTCAGAATTAATACTTTTCTTTTTACTTTATGTTCCTTGTACAGTATTTAGTACCCCCCCCCCATGGGTAGAAGATTGTGTGGTTGGACAAAGATTTTTATATAACATTTTTTTGACATCCATGATTTCCTGGAAAGAACATTTCTTTGGGCATTAATTCTGCAACTGTGAGCCATCTCCCCATTTCACAGATGGATGCATTGATACCGTATGTATCTGTCACGTGACTACTAAGTGATAGGTCAGGAACTATGTTTCCTCCCTCTCAGACAAGTGTTTTTCCTCAAGCAAGAACATTTTCAAATATGCTCATAGGTGTAAAAATAGTATAAAAACTTTAACATACATGCAAGTGTTTAAGTTTATGTCTATATCCCTGTCTTCCTCAGCCCTGATATTTTAAATTAAGTGAATAGATAGATAAAAAATATGGACAGAGGGCTAGAGCGATGGCTCAGTGGCTAAAAACGTTCTCCAAGCCTACTAACTAGAGTTTGCATTCCCAGCAGCCATGTAAAGCCAGATGCATGTTTTACATGTGTCTGAAACCCCCTCCCTTTGGCAATGCACATCAGAGTCAGGAGAATCCTGAAGTTTGCTGGACAGATAGCCGGGCCTTTTCAGGGGCAAGCAACAAGAGAGATCTTATCTCAAACAAGAGGGAGGAAAAGGACCAACACGCTGAGGTTGTTCTCTGACTTCTACTTCTGTGCCATGGACATGTGTGTCTATACAAAAGAGAGAGAGAGGGAGGGAGAGAGACAGAGAGAGACAGAGAGAGAGAGACAGAGAGCAAGACAGAGACAGAGGGAGAGAGGGAAAGAGAGAGAGAGAGAGAGAGAGAGAGAGAGAGAGAGAGAACATATAAAGTTGGAATGTTTCTGCTCCTCCATTGCCAAAGCAATAAAGATAAAAACATTCCATCAGGCTTTTCTCGGCTTAGTAGACAGCAAATAGCTCTCTTATGAGCTCAAATTACTCAGCCCAGGGGATGGCATGGTGTGGATACAGTAGGTTTGGAAACAAGATGGAAACCTTCACATATGAGGTTAGTCAACTGCTCGCTATTGGAACTGAGACCAGACAGACCCTTAATGTGTTTGAGTATCTGATGCCTGTTTGGAAAATAATACTATTGGATAGAAATGAAAATTTAAGGATTACAGAGCAATTTAATCCTTAAATTTTCATACGTGTCTCTTCCTTTTTCTGATATACCTTCTCCCCTCCCCCACTAACCACAATGGGAATTCCTTTATAGTCTCTTGACTTTCCAGGCTCATTTTGTCTCGTGCTTTGAATCCTGGAAATTGTCTCTCACTGGCTCCACAATTTTGTGTAGCCCTTTCTCCATCATGTAGGTCAGGCCACCTAGTGTGTTTGAGCCCTAAAGCAGGTGAAACCTCCTTCCCAAGTGATGCCCTTCCAAAACACTGGTATCATCCCATCAGAGAATCTATAACACTTTAATATGTTTATTAGATCTGGAGAGATGACTCAGCAGTTAAGTGCACTTCCTGCGTAGGCATGAAGGCCTGAGAGGCCCTGAAACTACCTGTGATGGTTTGAGTGTGAATGTATGTCCCCCATTGTCTGAAGTATTTTATGAAGCTTGTGATTTGAATCTCCAGCCTCAGATCCTGGAGTCCAACCTTAAGGTATCACTGAGGGCAGATTTGAATTCTAGCCCAAAGGTGTGAGGAGAGAGCAGTTTGAGCTCTGTTGGTTGGTGCTTGCGGCTTGTTGGTGTTTGTAGGTTCCTGGTGTTTTGTTTCCCTCTGCTTGGATCTGTGAAAGGGAGCCATCTTCCTCTGTCCACCACTGACGGAACTTCCCCTGGATCTGTAAACTTGAAATAAATCCCTGCCTCCTAGAACTTGTGTCTGGTTTGGATGTCCATCCCAGTAAATAAAATTGGTGACTATACTACCTCAGATTGAATCACCAGAGAGGAGGAAAATGGGGACACATTCACAAGATTTGCTCATACAATGTATCTGATTATTCATAATAAAGATTTTTTAAAAAAAGAGTCTGTGAAGAAAAACCTGCTTAGACAAGAAAACATCATCTATGTTGAATGATGTTAGTTCTCTATATGCAGAGAAAGGAGGGAGGCTTTCAAAAGAAATATGTCAACAGGATAGCCTAAATGAGAGCAAATAGGTAAGAGAGAGATGAGGGAGGAGAGGAATTGGAAAAGAAAAGGAAGGAAAGGGAAGGAGGAAAAGAGAGGGAAGGGAAGGAGAGGGAAAAAGAGGCAGAAAAGGAATGAGGAGGGAAGGGTCAGGAGAGGAGAGAGAGAAGGAAATGGAGAAAGCAAGCAAGCAAGCAAGCAAGCAAGCAAGCAAGAAAGAAAGAAAGAAAGAAAGAAAGAAAGAAAGAAAGAAAGAAAGAGAGAGAGAGAGAAGGCAAGGGAGAGAGAAATGGAGGAGGGAGTAGGTGATGGTAGAGAGAGAGGGAGAGAGGAAGAGGAAGAGATGAGAGAGGAAGAGAGGAGGGGGAAGAGGGAAAGGGGAAGAGAAGGAAGGAGAGGAGAGGGAGAGAATATACTTCTGCCAATACTTTCAGGAGGATTAAATGTTTAAATAAAAGGGCACATTTTCAAGCTTTCCAAGTGACAGATATAGGAGAAAAGTCTTTATGACATATGGGTAAAGGAGAATTTCTTAATCTAGTCATAAGATCTGTAGCCATACATGGGTAAATTTAACTATGCTTCTAGTTAAAAATTTTTTGCTCATTTGTATCCAAATCTGACACAAAATTCCAAGGAAATGACAAATAGTAAAAAGTTACTCAGGGCACTGGAAATTGTCAAAATGCTGGTGACAGTATACATGAAACATTCTCCTATGTCAACAAGAAACACCACTCCTAGTGCACTATTGAAGTCCATGTATTAGCTTGCTCAGAGGAGAAGAAACAAATGACAATCAAGGAAGGAAAGATGCTCATCTCCATTGATCATCAGCGCAACACAAAGACACAATCAAATAGTGATATATTCCTGTTTCACTAAGTTACAAAGCCTGAAAATATGGGTATAGAGAATTTACATTAGCATACACCTACTCTTTAGGAGATTAAGTGTGTGATGAGTTTGGATTACAACTATCATCTTCTACAGTGAATGAATCATACACCCAAGGCGTGAGCAATGCCCCTGGATATGATGTATTTTTTGGAATGTACTGTTAGAAAACTTAAACTATGTTGACACTATTTTTTCCAGAAGTGGATTAGTGAAAACCTGGACACATCCAACGCATTCAGCAAAAGGCGAAAGGTTAAGTAAATGTGGCATATCCACTAAGTGGAATATTATGTGGACTCGAACTTGAATGAACAATATCATGGGTAAAACTTACAAAAGTCTTTGAGCAAAAAAGCAGAATAAGAACAAATATTAAATGAGTATGTACACTACAGCCTCCCAAATTAAAAACACAAATAGTATATTGGATAAGCAGTTCTTTATAAAAAAATAACCAAAATTGGAGACATGTTAATCTCAAAGTTGTAGACATGATTATCTCTAGAGTGAAAGTTGAAGGGTAGAAAGTTGTTTCAAAATTAGGGATGGCGTTTTCCTCCTGTTGACTGGTTCACAGTTCTACCTTCTATTACTGCTTTATAATTTTTAGATCAATACCATTTCCTTCTCCGATGAAATAGCATATAATTTGTGTGTATGTGTGTTTTGTATGTATGGTCATGTGCATGGCATAGCACATGTGTGATCAGTGGACAACCTCAGATGTCAGTCCCCACCTATTTGAAACAGGGTCTCTCTTATTTGATCCACTAGGAAGGCTGGACTAGCTGGCCTGTGAGCATTGGGATTTTCCTGACTCTGCCTCCCATTGTTGTAGGCACCTTGTGCATCTGGCTTTAGGTGGGCTCAGGGATTCCAAAGTCCAGTGGTCAGTCTTCAGCAGCAAACACCCACTGAGCCATCTCCCCAGCCCTAATATATAATTTTCAATGGTGGATGGATAAATAGATGATTCTGCTGCTTTCTTATAGTGCTCTTAGCAGATCATTGGACAACATTGGATGGAATTTGGAAATGAAGTCCTTTGGTTTTTTTTTTTTTTTCTGTTCTGGCTCTCTGAGGTGCTGGGATGTTCATTGATGGGTAAGCAGATCAGTTTCCTTGCTGGTTAGATATATTCATTTAGATTCAAATCTGCTTTGTTCTACACATGTCCTGTATAGATTGACATTCCTTGAGTACCATGCTGGTTAGAGACATCGGCAAGGCATGTCTCTGACAAGTGTCTCTCAGGATGATCTACAGCTCTGTTACTTTTCCTCAATTGTCCCATTATAATGAAGTGGACTTCTCCTACTCAGCTGACTAAAGCTGGGCAATTGAATTTGCCCAAAGTCACAATGTCTTGTAACCTACAGAAATGGACAACTTTACTATCAGAATGGTTAATGTGAAAATTACTCTGTTCTTCCACTGAGTCAAATTAGTTATTTTATGGAACAAATGGTTAGGCTTCTGGGGGTCTCTGCTCGTTCTAGGAATGAAAAATGCTCTTGGGCTTGTGTTGAGGATGGGGTGTTGTATTTTATCAGTGACAGAAAATCTCCCTTTTGGCCATGAGTTGGATGGTCCTGAAATATTATTAAGTATCTGGTATAAAATATTAATATCTCCTGCCCTAGTTAGATTCCAGAGATACACCATAGATCTTGACTGCTAGATACAGTTCAGCAAATGCTCATCTTTGGTGACCATTGGACCTGTTCTTAGGAAGGCTGTTAGGCAGCCAGTGGAGCTTTACACAGGCTGGTACCATCACGAGGCTGCTTCAGCATTCTGGCAAGCTTTTCTTGCTGCTATGATGAGGTGAGCTTAGTGCTGTAGTTTCCATGACTACACATCATCTTCACTTAGAGAGTTTTCAAAAATGATGCTTGTTGCTTCTCCCAGATCCATTGTATTGGGTTTGTGAGCATGGGGATTACTTGCTGGTATATTTTAAGTTTTCTGTAGGTGATTTAAATATTCAAGCAGAGTTGATCATATTTTCAAGTCTAACCAGAGCTGGATTTAAACTCGCCTTTATCACTTAGCAGCTTGGTTTTATGATGAAATCTTTCTATATAGCTGTCACAGTTACTTTCCCATGGATGTGAACACATTCCTGAACAGAAGCAACTTCTGAAGAGAAAAGGGTTTATTTCAACTTACTATTCCAGAGAGTTCTCTGTCATGGTGGAAAAATCATGTCAGCAACAGGACTGAGTACTGCATCATAAGCAGAGAGGAAGTAGAGAGACCTCAAGGCACCCACTTCCTTCTCAAGTGATATACTTCCTCCAGCAAGGCTCCACTTCCTAGAGGTTCCATCAACTTCCAGAACAATGCCATCAGCTGAGGATGAAGTATTCAAAAAGCTCATTTTCCATTCAAACTACAGCAATAGCCTAGGCAAGGCAGGCCTTAAACTCACCATTCTCCTGCCCATAGCCTCCTGGGAAATGTACAGATGCACCATCCCACCTACATGATTAAACCTTTCTAAATTTCTCATTTCAAAAAGGCTAATAGTTCTACCAAACTCACTGACTTGATGGAAAGATTAAGTGAGATTGGCCAAGTAAGGTTTTTGAGGTAAACACTCAGCATAGGAAAAATTTTCAGTGGATGTAGCTACTTATGCATGGTTTTATCCTCCTGGCTGCAGAGATGCAGAGGAAAGAAAGGACCCTAGAATCAACCAGTTAAGGAAAAGCTCCAGTAGACCCGTTCACCACAAAGCTCCCTTTTTCTGTTGCATGAGTTCTCTGGGCTCTTTGGAGACAAGTACAAGAAGCCTGATCTTGGGCTGGAGAAATGGCTCATTGGTTAAGGCACTTGCCTGTAAAGCCTAACGACCTTGGTTCAATTCCCCAGTACCATGTAAAGCCAGACTCACAAAGCGGTGCATGCATTTTGAGTTTATTTGCAGCAGCTAGGGACCCTGACGTATTCTCTCTCTCTTCTCTCTCTCTCTCCTTGCAAATAAAATAAATAAAATAAATAAAATAAAATAAAAGTCTGATCTTTCCATTCCAAACATGAGTTCTAAAGACAGGAATAGACTTCTATGTTCTTTCCCTCTCCTTTGCTGAGGAGACTCTGAATCCAGAAGGCTTGACTTCACCCAAAAGAATGGATGGAAAAGTTCAGCCACCCATGGCATCCTGCCAATGTGGACAGCACTCTCGGAAATATTTTCTCTCTGAAAATAAAAATCAATTTAGTGGACTAGAAGATAATGTAGTATTCACAGACATCCCATTTTTCTTCCAGCACAATTCCCTGTGATTCTGCTAAAGAGTTCAGTTGTCATGAACAAGATAGAGGAAGCCATTTTTTTTTATCCTGGAGATAAATTATGAGTTGGTCTCCACTCCATCACCTCATGGCTAATATATCACCAACCACCAAGGTCAGGTTTGGTTTCAGTTCACTTACCCCAAGGATATAGAATGGGTAACAGTACAAGGTTCTGATTACAGAGGTCAGCTCCTTGCCCTGCCCATATCCCAGTAACACGACACATAGCACCTTACTGCATTCCCTTCATACTTTGATTTTCTCACCTATAAAATGGGGATGACATCACTTGTCTCACGTGGATTTTGTTCAACCCAACAAACTCATGCTCTTTAAAGGTGATTTTATTCAGTGCCTGGTATTAAAAAATAATCAACTCATTGTTGCTGTTCAGGTGTTTCTGAGGAGTGACCTGAGATCTAGTTCTTTGTGTTCTCTGTGCCTGGGAAGCAAAGACTGGTTATAGTCACCATTGACCCTCAAGGGGAACCATAGGAAGTGGCAGAATGCACTTAAACCTGGCTTCCAGAGACTTTTTCTTTTGACAATAAGAATAAAACACCTACAGTTTATATTTGAAGTTGGGAAGAAAGAACTCCTGGGAAAAAATGACATGCCAATGAACTGATAGTATTCCTGGCTCCCACAATAGCCAGCTGTATAACCCTAGGCAAATAATTTTCATTTTTCTCCGCATGTTTTCTCGGTGATAGAGCCTATCTAAGTTGGGAGGTCAAATCCTGCTTGACTATGCATTGGGTGTGCCGGCTTTTGGAGAATGGATGAGTGCAAGAATCCAAGAGAACTTTGTGATGGTTAAGTTTTGTTGCCAACTTGACCTTTCAAGTAATCTTGGGTGGGTCTCTGAGGATGTTTACAGGAAGGCAGACTCTCAGCAAGGGGCAAGAAATAAAGAAGCTCAAAGGAGCTAGAAGTAAATAAACATCCTTTCCTGTTTGGGCAGTGCAGGAAGGAAATTCCAGAGAATCAGGAAGCCATTAAGTCTGGGATAGGGTTGCAAGACCCCACCCTAAGGCTATGTAAAGAGAAAAGAATTCTCTCCTTGCCCCACTGCCTGCTCCCTGTTCTGTGTGTGTGGTGTTGATGATGGGTTTTTCTCTCTCTGCTCAGACCTGTGAGAGAGGGCCAGCCTCTTTCGCTGTTATAGAACTTCCCCTCAATCTGTGGTTTCAATAAATACTTTCCTCCTCCAAATCTTGCCTGGTTTGAAGATTCATCTCAGCAGCGTGTGGGCTGACTGCAACAAACCTTCTCTGTGCTGTGATTTTAATGGTTCCTAACAAAAAAAATCTGACTACTGATGTGTGATTCAACAACAGAACTACAAACACCCATGGGTAGGGTCTGCTCATCCTGTTCGCCCTTTGTTGTTGGGGCCAATCAATCCACCTCTACTTTCTCTGTGCATTACATGGACTTTGAGACCTAAAGGGTTGCATCTTTGGGGCTTCTTTGCCCCTAGTCCAGATGAGCCCATGGGTAGAACTATTAGGAGATCAGATGGGAAAGGGGGAGAGTTGCCACAGTGTTTATTCCACAGCATCCTTCCTGCTGGACCATAGTTTATTATATTGGCTCAAGTTTTTTTTATCTATTAGGATAGCTGAGTTCCTCTATCCCAGACCACAGCTTCCACCAGACATGCTTAGTGTGCCTTCTCATGCTTTGGAAAATACTTTAGTCATTTGCCCGGGGCATTGATCAATGGTGATAATTACATTATCTTTGTTGCTTACTTTAGGTTTCTTATGTATCTGATATTTATTTCCCATAGTCAGAAGAAGATAGTTCATTAAATATTCTTTTTTAAAAATCTTGTCTTGCTTTTTCAATTTTGATTTCATTTTGACATATATATATATATATATGTAGTATTTTGATCAAATTCATCCTCCATTACTCTCTTATTCCCCTCCTACTCCCAATAAATCTTCTTCCCCATGATACCCTCTTTAATTTCATGTGTATTTTTGTGACCCACTGAGTTCAGGCAGAGTTGTTTGAGTGAGCATGGGCTGAGAGTTATTTACTGAAGCATGGACAACTGACCAGTGCCTACATTACCAAAGAATATAACTCCTCTTCCCTACCAACCAACTGCAATAACTCCTCAAGGAGGGCTTGGTCTCATG
Source organism: Zapus hudsonius (assembly GCA_004024765.1). Lineage (NCBI taxonomy): Eukaryota > Metazoa > Chordata > Mammalia > Rodentia > Dipodidae > Zapus > Zapus hudsonius. The sequence continues at coordinate 25,809 of PVHP010012792.1, forward strand.
AACCCCTCCCTATCCATGACAGAATGGATGGGCTCCATCTTGTGCAGGAAACTACAGCTGCTATGCTATATATGCTATTAATTTAAGTTGACTGATTCCCAGTTCTGTGATCTCTAATATATTTGTTAAGCCAATCTAGTGAATTTTAATTTCAGGTGTCATATTTTTAGTTATTTGAAACAACAGTTTCTTTCACCTTAGTATAGCTGATGCTATTTCATACATTTTTATTTCCTAAAAACATATCTTTACTTGCGTCATTGAGTACACTTAAAGTGCTGCCCCCTCAAAAACAACACACAAAGGAGGGAAAAAAAACTGGCTATCTCTTGTGCAACTCATAACTCCGTATCCTATGGACTGATCCAGTATGCCCACCAAGGAGGGCCCCCAGTTGGTTGGGGACAGGGAGGAGGGAAATGGGGGAACAACCACAAGATTTGCTCATACAATGTACCTAATTAATGGCAATAAAGATGTTGTTAACAAAATTTCAGGCTGGAGAGATGGCTCAGCAGGTGGAGGTACTTGCTTGCAAAGTCCGATGGCCTCAGTTCAGGTACTCAGCACCCACGTAAAGCCAGATACACAAAGTGGTGCATGTGTCTGGAGTTTGTTTCTGTGGCAGGAGGCCGAGGTGTACCCCCATTCATTCTCTCTCTCTTTTTTGAAAGTAAATAATCAATACAATATTAAAATAGTAATTTTCTATTATTTCTAATATTTTTATCATTTACAGGTTGATGTGTTTTTAGTGGTTTTGTTTGTCTTTTTGAGAATCAAGAACACTTTCCATTCATTCCTTCTTGGTATGGCAAGTATCTTGGGATTATGTCAAGGTTATTGTATTTTGTTATTGGGGCTCTAAATTCTGTTAAATTTTCCCAAAGCAGGTTAATTTCTCTTCTGTCTTCAGCGGGACATTAACTTGTCTATTGAAGTCAAACTGCATGCTTAATCTCTTGGGAAGCGACTTCAATCCCAGTTCACTTGTCTGAATCATATATGCTGATGCAAAACACAGCTATTGCTCCAAAGGGAACAGGAGACAGTTTATGCTCAGGGAATGATGAGAGGCCATCACTCAGAAGCAAACTTGGGCTGCCCGGAGTGAATCTTCCACCATGGAAGCAGTTACACAAACTTTTATAATGACATAACAAAAGAAAGTCACAAATCAATGCATTGGTCACCTCCATCAGGTAGGCAGGTTATTGAAGAGCAGGGAAATCTCTGCTTTAAGTTTCAGGTGCCATGTTAGCTTTTGAGTTGGTGGAAGATAGTGGTCTCCTGCATCAGTACATTCCAAAGGTGGACTTGAACATCAGAGGATGTTTGGTTAAATTCAGAGATGTGTGAGAAATGCCTATCAAAGGGGTTATCAAACTCCCAAGATAATTCTGATTCTGAACTGGACTCATTCCAACTCTGCACAATCATCAAAAGTTCTCAACAGTCAATCAATCTGAAGATATTTTTGGTATAGAAATGGCTTTTTCAGGGAACTTCAGTCACACATACATCATTTGGGAATCTTCTCAGTGTCTATAAAAAAACAAAATCAGGATAAACTCATGTCTCTCCATCTTCATATCTTCCGAGATATATACCTCAGCATGTCTACCAGTGTGGAGCAGAATTTTTCTTCCATATTGATCCTGCTCAGGTAATAAACATGAAATCTGGACACAAGGGGAGAAAAAAAACTACTTCAATGTTCTTGGGAACTAAAAGAGCAGGAATTATTATTTGAAAGGAGAAATTGTCCTTCAAAGTAGCTTCCTCATTAAAAATGCCTTTCAAGAGTTATTTTAAGAATTCAATAATAATAATAATAATAGCAATACTACCAAGCATGACATTATCAGCTCTGTGCTGATCCAGGATATACCAGGCATGCAATAGAGGACCTATTGCAGTGACCCTTGTCCTACAGATGAGAAAATTAAAGCAACAGGGAAATCTACACAGTTTGAAGGTGGTGGCCTCGAGACTCAAAAATCGAGTCCTATGCAAATAATGAAATCTGCTTTTATACATGTTTAAAATTATTTTTATTCTTTCATTCTTTGTATGTGTAAGTACACGTGTGCACATGTGTTCATTTATGTGTGTGAGCCATGGCGTAGGTGTGTGGTTGCTCAGAGGACAACATGCAGGTGAGCCTTCCCCCTCCTCCTGGTTGGAGGGAGGATTTCTCTCTGCATCTCAGTCTGCTTCCAGAAAATTCTTCTGTCTCTGCCTACCATCTCACTGTCAGGATTATAGAAGCCTGCTATGGCTTCTGGCTTGTTTTTTTTTTTTTTTAAACATGGGGCCTGAGGATTGAACTTGGGTACTCGGGCTTGAATGGTGAGCACATTATCTACTGAACCACCTGCCAATCTAGTTTTCTTTGTTTTAAAATGTTGCCAGTACTCATTAAAAAAATGTCACTTTCTGATTTTAAATGTAGGGAGAAATCATAAATCTCTGCATCTGAGAAACATAACTTGGCTTTTGATCTTGGAAGAGTGACTGAACATACCACTACTTTTCCAATATTTTAACGTGGACCAGACTCTAGCCCTCTGTATCCCTGTTCCAGTAAGCAGAAGTAAATATGCCTCCCAGGAAGGAGGAGGAAGCTGATGTTGAAAGCCTCTCAGACCTTTCTGTGGACCTCATAAGAAATTCCATTATTCCAGAATTCTAACATGATTGAAAACCCAGGGCATCCGTCACTTTCAGAAGCTAATCATATTCTTAACAGCCAGCATGGTGTGACTTTGGCTCAAGATAGGTCAAACTTGTTTCTTTCTCTTTTGGTGGGGGTCGGGGTGGGGCAGGAGGGGATTTAACTAGATTGAAAATAGCTATACATCTGAAAGGCACTTGAATAAAATTTTGTTACCAGTTCAACCTTTGTCTTCATTAAAAAGGTCGCCAGTAAAAAGAGACACTTACCGGGATGTGTTTTTTTGTTTGTCTTTTTTTAAGAGAGAAAGAAAGAGAGAGAAAGTGTGTGTGTGTGTGTGTGTGTGTGTGTGTGTGTGTGTGTGTGTGTGTTCATTTGTATATTTGAGGGCATTTGTATGCAGGTGTATATATGCACATGTGTGTTGAGGCCAAAGGTTGACATTGGATGTATTCCTTAATCACTTTTCATCTTATTTTGTTGGACAAGGTCTCTGGCTGAACCCAGAGCTCACTGATTTGGATAAATTAGTTGCCCAACAAGCCCCAGGGATTTCTTGCCTCCACCTCTCCTGTGCTAGGATTATAGGCACACACGGCTATTCCAGCCTTTATGTGTGAGCTGGAGATCTGAAGTCAGTCTTTGTGCCTGAGTGCAAGCACTTTATATACACCGAACCATTCTCCCAGCCCAGGAATGTGGCTTTTTGCCCCCTCTAGCATCCTCTCATCTCATTAAAATTTATTGGCATGTAGAGAGGGCATTGAGCCTAGTTGAACTTATTATAAAAGCCAAGGCCACCCTCAAGGGTCATGTTCAAGAAAACAGACATTAAAGTAGAAGAGGGACTTGCTGGGAAAATGAAGGGGTTCTGTGGAAGAGACATCAAGAGAAGGTAATGGGAGGAGATTAAGATCAAAATACATTACATACATTGTCAATAAAATAAATAATAAATCCAAGAGCTGATCATCAGCAACATTCTGAAACTATCAGAGAAGATACTAAAGACATAATCTCACCAGCTGAGTGGCTGTAGCCTCACGTTGTGTGAACCACATAAGAAAACCAACGTGTTTCTTTATATATCTTGAGAAATGGATTACTCTGTGAAGCCTTCAAGACAGTGATTGCAACATTCTACTTTCTTTTTTACATTTTTTAAAATTTTTATTTATGTGCAGAGAGAGAGAGAGAGAGAATGAGAATAGGCACTCCAGGGTGTCCAGCCACTGCAAACAAACTGCAGATGCATGCACTACTTTGTGCATCTGGCTTTAGGTGGGTACTGGGGAATCAGACCCAGGTTGTTAGGCTTTGAAGGCAAGTGACTTAACCACTGAACCTTATCTCCAGCCCTGCATCATCCTACTTTCTGTGATGTCATATGTCAGATGTCACAGTAGACAGAGAGAAAAAGGTACATGTCAGTTGTTTGTCAAAACAGTATTCCTACTTTGTGGTTGATAGCTTGAATTAAAACATTAATAGGAAGAGGGATGTGATACAGAGACCTGACCACTTCTTTCCTGTTTTGGGAATTAGATGTAAAAACAATGAGCAGTCTAACCTTTCAGGTGTAAAAGAATACATGACAATAATGAGTGCATGGACCTGGGGAGATGGCTCAGAGGGTAAGAGCACCTGTTGAGCAAGCCTGAGGACCTGAATTCAGATCCACCAGCACCCACATAGTGGTCTGTGACCCCAGTACTTCAGGAGATGGAGTCAGGGGCTCCCTGGTCAGCTGGTTTAACTGAAAAACAGAGAGCTCCAGGTTCATTGAGGATTCAATCTCAGGGAAATAAAGGGGGAGAGTGATAGATGACACCTAATGTTCTCCTCTGGTCTCTGCCCATATAGGCACAAGGTGCACACATACACATAACACTTGTTTATGCAGACACATGTAATATCATGGCCATTGTGTGAGATCTCTTCCCTCTCTTTCTCTCTCCCCTCTCTCTTTCTCCCCTGACCCCTTTGCTTATTTTTTCACTCTCATTTCTACTTGGGTTTTCTCAAGGCTCCAACCTCGACATGATGGACCATCCTCCTGTGACATTGTTGACTGCATTGGCCAGGTACTAGGGAAGCAATGTTGGACTTCTTTCATAGTGCTTATTCTCTAGTGACAAAGGCCAAATATTAAATGAATGTCTATGTAGGTAAATTCTAGAACGCTATCTCTGTTGATGATTCACTAAAGTTATCAGTTACACAATGGTATGTATGCATCACATATGTAAACAAGCCATAAAGTATTTTGGAAATACATACCCTATACAGCTCAGTGCATCCTTTCTACCAGTATGATTTATTTATTATTAAACAAAGTTCTAGAAGAGCTGGTAGTTGGACTGTACAGCTAATTTTCTTTATATAAAGCTTCTAGGAAGAGAGTGTCATAAGTAGCAGATATGAACAATATCCCATGTGTAGATGAAGTCTAAATAATTTTCATATGCAAAGTGAGCTGGGTGAGGAGGAAGCATCCCACAGTAACATATCCCTTTTCCTCGAGTTTTGTTTCAGTCTCATACATTCTAAAAACACTTTATTTTGCTTTAAGGGTAATCTTTCCTACTCCAACTTTATTTTTAGGTACATTTTGGGCTAATGATAGCTATGAGCTTCCCCAAAACATTAAAAGATTTGTGCAGGAAAAATCCACCCACAGTTTCTTTTTCGTTTCACCACTTTATCAGCTGTTAGCCATTATCCAATATTCCTTCTCCCTGAAGCAGCCCAATCTCCATTAGGTTACATTCCACTTGCCCACATGCTGGCTATTCATATATTTTAAGTCCACAGCATACCTCTTATTTCCTTATTTAATTCACGCTCATTATTTTCAGCTATACAAGTTAGTTATTTATATGATTTAATATGAGACTCAAAATCTCCCACTAAAATGGATAGTTATTTTATTTTACATTTTTAAGGGTTTCAAAAATTAATTAGAGTTCCAGAGCAAGAAACAGACTTTCATGAAATTCAGGTTTGGAGAACACCTACCAGGACAACTTCCTTTTGTGGATCTTCGTGATGTGGAGATGGCTGTCAGGAGAAGTGTTGTTTAAACTGAGACTTGAGCAAGATGTGAGTGTTGCAGTCAGCCACATGCTGCTGGGATGAATCTCCAAACCAGGCACAGTTTATGGGAGGAAATGATTTATTCAAGCTACAGATCCAGGGAAGTCCCATAAAAGTAAAAGAGGCTGGTCCTCTTTCGCAGGTCCGAGCAGAGAGAAAAACCCATCACCAACACCATACACACAGAACAGCAAACAGGCAGGAGGGGTGGGGTCACACCAAGGAGAGAATTTATTCTCCTTTATATAGGCTTAGGGTGGAGTCTTACAACCCTTCCCCATACTTAATGGCTTCCTGAGTCTCTGGAATTTCCTTCCTGCATGGCCCACACAGGAAAGGATGTTTACTTCCAGCTTCTTTACATCCTGCCCCTTGCTGAGAGGCTGCCTTCCTGTAAACATCCTCAGAGACCCACCCAAGATTACTTAAAAAGATCAAGTTGACAACAAAACATAACCATCAAGGTGAGATATATTTGGGGGAAGTGCAGAGAGATAATGAGGGGAACATATTCCTGATCCTTTCAGGGTGGTGACTTGAGCTGAAAAAGGAATTGGGGATGCAGCATTGAGAATATTAAGTGGAGATGGGCAGGTGAGAAGGTTTGAGGGCAGTGAAGTTGGTTGACCCAAGGCCAGTTGAGCCTGTTCACAACACCAGACTGTGGGGAGTTAAAACAGGCTCTGCACAGTATATTAGTTCCTTTGTCTCATTGCTGCAACACAATAGTTGATCAAGACACTTTAAGAAAAGAAGGGTTCATTGTGAATCAGTTGGAGGGGAAGCTGTCCATCATGTTGGATGAGGCATGGCAGCAGGAACATGAAGCAACTGGTCACATGGCACTCACAGTCAGGAAGCAGAGAGAGGTGAGTGCTGGTGCTCAGCTTGCTCTCTCTCTCTCTCTCTCTCTCTCTCTCTCTCTGTGTGTGTGTGTGTGTGTGTGTGTGTGTGTGTGTGTGTGTGGGTGTGTGTGTGTGTGTGTGTGGTATTTTCAGTTCAGTCATGGAAAGGTATTACCTACATTATTTAGGATGAGTCTTCCTTCCTCAAGTAACCTAATCTAGAAACTCTTTCCCAGACATGCCTAGAGATTTGTCTCTGAGGTGATTTCAGACCCGATCACATTGACAGTTACGTTTAACCAGCTTCTACAGCAAAGTTATATTATATTAACATCTCCCAAGGCCACTTGCCTCCTCTGTCCTTCATGGTTTGGAGAGAGGAGAGGGAGCGTCCGGTGTCTAAAACTAATAGTGACAGAGGTAATAGAAAAATAGATAAAGTTGAAAGATGCATTTTAACATTTCACTTATTTTATGCAATTAATACACACTAATAAAAATCAGATTAATTACATATTGTGGCAGCAATACACGAAAAGATTTTCACATAATTTTCTCCATGTGACTCTTATTCTGAGAATATAAACTTGTCTTGCTCTGCCTCTAACTATCTTTGAATCAGTAGTGATAAAATCAAATTTTTATTATAGGCTACAGTACTCTAGCAAGTGCCTGGCATGCATTCTATTGTGTATTATTATTATCTTTTTTTTACTATTCACTACAATTTCTCTTGTACAGATAAGCTAAACAACTTGAACAAGGTCACATGACTGGTGAGAGAGAGAATCTAAATTCAAACTCAGACAGCTAGACTACAAAGACACCCTCTTCACCCGGCCCCCTGCAGCACTGTGTTCTCTATCTTTAATCTTACTTCCAATTAAAAACCTAATAGGTTCTACTGCTTCAGGCAAGAGGGGGCTGGACATTCTGTGTGTATGTCTATGTATTTTAATTATCAATGCATTCCCTGTCTTTCAAAAGCAAATGCAACAATAGACGGACTATGCTTCACAATGCTATTGTGCCCAGAATTCTTGAACCATTCAAGGCTATCTCTTTGCTGCTCTGGAGAGTTGACTACAAAATTGGGATCCTGTGCTTGGAATCAACGTCCAACTAATTCTTGAAAAGTTTGCTTTCCAGAACACTTCCAAACATTGTTTCTCTTTGACAAATCTGACTGCAGAAAAATAGAGGAATGTGAAAACACTCAAGATACTTTTTAAGAGACACCAAGGACATGTATTGATGAAAACAATGACCACCAAGCAAAAATACCAGCAGATCCACCCTTACAGCTCCACCTCACAGCCCCACCCTAAGATTCACCCTCATAGACCTCTCCTCACAGATTTATACTCAAAGATCTATCCTCACAGATCCACCCTCACAGATCCAACCTCATAGGTACACTCTCAAAGATCCACCCTCACAGATCTATTCTCACAGATCCACCCTTACAGATCCATCCTCATAGATCTATCCTCATAGGTCTACCATCACAGATCTACCCTCAAAGTTCTATCCTCACAGATCCACCCTCATAGATCCACCCTCACAGATCCACCCTCACAGATCCACCCTCACAGATCTACTCTCAAAGATCTATCCTCATAGATCCACCCTCACAGATCTACCCTCATAGATCTACTCTCACAGATCTACTCTGACAGATCCACCCTCCCAGATCCACCTTCACACAATCATCCTTATAGAATCATCCTTCAAAGTTTCAGATTTTTAAACATCCAAATAAAATACAATTCTGATCATTCCTATATAAAAAAAGGCTATATGACCAAACTTCCTGAAAACTAATGGAGGAAGTGCTGGATGGAAGAGTGGTCTAATTGGGTACACCAAATATTTGGGCCACCGTGAGATCCAACTACCTTACACAACAGGAGTCTTAAAGCTATCTTAAAGCATCACTGTATGGTTAGTATTCCCATTTCTACTAGCTTCTTTTCATTTGAATTCTCAATATGAGAGTCTTAACTCTTGAATTCTTCCATATATATCCTTAAGTCATTCATATCATATGATCAGAATATTTCTTTCCATCAAATTTGCATTGTTCAAATTTCTGGTTTTCTTTTTTTTAAATATATGTTTATTGTCCATAATGAGTTACATTATTTAGTGGGCAAACAATGCGTTGTTATCCCGAATTCCCCAATTCCACCCCTCCCCATCCCTGATCAGTTGGATATCCTCCTCCATGGGCTGTCTGTATTAGTCCTTGTGGCAAGGGATCCTGTATATCCTAGTACTCAGCCCACGTGTGTTGTTACTAATGGGTGCCATGCCTCTGGACAGTCTCCCCCACCATGGCTCTCACAATCTTTCCGCCCCCTCTTCCGCTCAGTTCCTTCTTTTTTATTTTCAATATTTTAAAAATTTATTTGTATACCATGTCATGGGCTTCAGTATAACATTTTTTTTCACACACATGTGTACCAACACACCACACACACACACACACACACACACACACACACACACACGAACACATGAGTGAGAGATAGAGATTGGCAGATAAAAAGAGACAGAGAGAGGGAGGGAGAGGAAGAAAGAGGATGAAGAATATCAGACATCTTTTCACCCTCTTCTGAATACAGGCACTTTGTTCCTCCCTTTCTCTGAAGCATTTCATCTCTTATTAGTCTGTAGAAGAAATGACCTTATTCCTTCAAAGAGCAGAATGTGGACAGGTATCTGTGCAGGGACAGGGAGAGTAAAAGAGAAAACAAGCCTGCCATTTTGCCATCTTCTGGGGTCTTTCTTCCCATCCGCTATCTACAAAATGTTTCTCCTCAAGATCTGTGTGCTTGGACATACTGTCATATCCTGGGATTTGAGATGTTCTTGAGTCTAAACCTAAAATAAAAGCTGAAAAATGTACCCAAAACAATTATTCTGTACATTGGTTTGAATCTTAAAGGTCCCCTTAGGCCCATGGGCTGAGTGCTAGTGCTTGGCCTGTGACACTGTGGGTATGGAAACTTCAGGTGGAGGAAGTAAGTCCCTCTGGTGTTATAACTTTCAAGGTTATGTTTAGTCACCTTTCTTGCTCCCTACTTTCTGTCTATTGTTCACACATTCCTGCCACCATGATGTTTTCCCCAGGGAACATGAGGCTAAGAAACAATGGATTCAGCCTTCTGAAGTCATGAGCAAACTAAATCATCCCTCCTTTAAGAATTAATGTCAGGCATTTTGTCACAGCACTGAAAAAAAATAAACAATAACAAATACACCCTCCAATCCATTGCACTTTGAGTTTTAATTTCTGTCCTAATTTTCCTGAAAGCACTTACTTTTTATAATCATTGAATGATTTCTGAATGTATTCTGTTTTGAATTTTAGTTGTCACTAATGAGGGAGATGGGATGGAGTAGCCCAGGTCATCTTAGCTGGAACCAGAAGTTTTCATTTCTTTTTAAAAACATGGGCTCACAGCCCAGTAGTATGGATGGTAGAAATCAATTGTTAGAAGTTGATTCCTCAGCACATTTTCCCTATCAGCAAATATCACTTTCAGTGTGTGTTACTCCAACAGTGAGCTGTGCTTCACACTATTACTGTAGCACTTCTCTCTAGAAGGCTCTGAAGGATTTACCTAACACCATCTCAGGTTTAATATTGCTAAACTGGTCTGTTGAGTATTGGACACAGAGAAATTTGAGCAGACATTGCTCTCTTGCACTAAGTGGAGAGAGACAGACTGCCTCACATCCCGGTATGTTTCTCTAGAACATTCCTTTGTTCTTGGGGTTCTGTCCGGTATTCTGCTCACTTTGTGCACCAAGTATTTGTGAACCCGTGAGTAAGGCAGTCATATAATATATGGTCTATGACTTTTGAGAGGAAGGAAGGATATTGACGTCAGGATGCTGGAAAAATGGATGGAGACTGGAATTAGTTCGAGGAAAAGCAAAACATATGGCCAGCTGTTGTGGTCAGCTTTCTAGTTGCTGCACAGAAAGAAACCAAGCAAACCAAGCTTGTGTAGGAACGGGTTTATTTGGCTTATGGACTGGAGGGGAAACTCCATTCTGGCAGGGAAGATGATGGCATGAGCAGAGGGGTAGACATCACCTCTGACACAGCACTGCAAACAGTGGCAGGAAGGTGTGCCAAATACTGGCAAGGGAAGCTGGCTTATAACCCCCATAAGCCCGCCCCCAACAACACAGCTCTAGTGAGGTTTTAATTCCCGAACTGCTATCAGCTGAGCATTGATCACTGAGTACACATTCGTTTATGGGAGACACCTGGATCAAACCATGACAGTTGCCTACAAGAAGCATGTTGATTTCATATTACTCTGTGGCTGGGTCATAATTTTATCGACTCAAAGACACTTGTACTCAATTCATGTTGCAGTTGACTTCACATTGCTGGGACAAAACACTGGACCAAAAGCAGTGGAGGGGAGAAAAGGATTTATTTTGGCTCATAGTTTCAAGAGGAAAGATTATCATGGTAGGGAAGGGATAGTAGAGCAGAGGCTAGACATGACTTCTTCCCACAGCAGCTGGCAGAAAGCAGCAAGTAAGTCAGCTGAGTTCTGGCAAAGGGGAGTGAACTAATCTGACACCCCTAAGCTCTTCCCCAGCAGTATAGCTTCTCCAGCAAACCTCTACCTCCCAAATTTCCAACCAGCTGGAGACTGAGTATTTGAAACCCAGAAGGGTATTGGGGACATTCCACATTCAAGCTACTACAATTCAAATGGCCAAATTGGTTCACAAAGTCATGTCTAAAATAATGAAACTTTAAAAGATGACCAGCCAATTGTCAAGCAAGGAAAAAATAAAAATAAAAATAGTGGGCTGGGAAGATGGCTCCATGGATAAAGCAATTGAGTGCCTGAGTTTGAATCCCCATACTCCAGGCCAGAGCTAGATGCTATGGCAGGCTTCTGTAGTCTCAGAATACCCATGAAGAGAAGGAGGTGAGAACGAACACTGAAAGTGGTAAATGGAGCAGTGAATTGCCAAGACAAGACAGAAGGCAATGACTGACCCAAAACTTGCCCTGTGCCCTCTACATGCATGCCTGCACACGAGAACACACATACACACGAGATAAATTAAAATAAAAGTAGGGTTAATAACACCCTTGCTTTCTTCTCAGCAACTAGAAGCATAAATGTGTGAACCTTCTTCACCTACATTTTGAAGAACAGAAAGATTTTTCCTTTTGTTTTTTTTTTAATCCAGTAATGCAGCCGCCTCCTCCCTCATTCTCACCATTAAAATTCTAAAGGCAGACCAGTCTTGCAAATTTTTCCATTTTTTTAAACTTAAATATTAGGAAGTGACAGAATTAAACCAATGTTTGACTTTAGAGACCAAACTGACTTAAAACGAAAGAACAAACAAACCAACAAACACCTCATCCCTTCTTGTGAGCAGAGCAAAGATTTCTATGTCCTCATCTCCTTCTGTTAATATGAAGATGCAATCACAGGGGTGGGCTTGAGGGGAGGCTTTAGAATAGATCTCTTTGCTGAACAAGTGACAAAAGTTAAAAAGCAGTAATTTAGGAAACTTAAATGTGACAGTGGGTGATAGATGGAGGTTGGCAAGGCTGCAAAATGAGAAACATTAAAACCTTATATTAGAATAGATCAAGCTCCGTGCTCCGGTTTATGTCAGCAAGTTTCTTTTGATATGCCAAGTCCCCATTGGCCTAGAACTCTGGTCTACTTTGAAGATGGATTTTAAAAGGAATATGTTTATGCTGAGGAATTTAATAATGCCATGCACACCAAGAAGGCAGGGATAAAATCAAACTGAATGTGTGACCGCCTGTTTCCTGTTAGATCTTCAGGGCCTGCAAAGCCAGGGCCCTGTGGATGCTCAGAAGTCCTGAAGAACCTTTCAGGACCAGAATAAATGCTACTTCTTCCAGGAACTCCTTCTGACGCCCTCAGTTTCCAAGAGTCCTTGGCTCCCTGCTTAAACCTTTTCGCTACACTTGCATTTTCTGCATGGTGTCTTCTCTTTCCAGCTCCTCTGTGAACCCCTCCAGGACAGGGGCCAGGCCTGGGTGATCTCTCCATGGGGTCTGGAAGAGTGCTATGCTTACAGGTGTGTCTGAAGTTTCTCTTCTATCAATACAGCTTTTAGGAAGGCTCCCCTGTTTTCCTGCTACTTACATTATCACTAGTCACCATAAAGTGGTTAGTTTTGTCCCTTCTCCTCATCCATACAGCGAGTTCCTTGAGGAGCAGGCACATGTAGTGTTCATCTTGGGGACCCCCTGAGCACAGGGTCTCAGCCATAGCAGGCACCTGTAGGTGCCTGGATCACTCAGTCACTGAGTCAACAGACAGTCCCTAAAATCCCTCTTGTGCCTAAATGTTCATGGACCTGGAGTTTGTCTGCAAGTAATTATGTGTCCAAGTTCCCTCTCTGTAAAGGCTGAATTCACCACTTATGTTAGATAATTTTCTTTGCTAACTTTTTTGTCTCCACTGATAACAATAACACTATCACATATTAAGATAGATTTTTTCCCTTGTATATTTCATCACTAAGAACATGCTCTTCTTCATTCTTAAGCCTGGAGAGGGATTGCTTCTCTGCTTTTTGGCTAAAATCAAGTGTAGACTTGAAGGGGAGAAAAAGCCAGAAGTCTTTCTCTCAATAGACTCCCCCTTTCACTTGTGGCATTTTCAGTTGTGACATTTGTGCTATATTGCACCAAGTCGAAGGTGCCAGCCAGCTACTGAAGACATTGTCTTCTAAACCAAGGAGAGAGCTTGAGGGATAAGGCTGGGACTCCAGCTTTGTGTCACCTGCCTCACACATTAGGGAGGAGGCTCTTGTACAGAAGATTGGACTCCATAGGGTGAGAACAGTAGCAGAGGTGACCCTACAATGCTCCACAGGAGAGAGGAGGTTTTGTGGCTCTGACTATGGGGCAGAGTATGGTCAGCTTAGCTGCCAGGTCTGAGGTATCACACATAGAATGCCCAAAGCTTGCTAAGGGGTATAGTGTGGGCAGATAACACTGGGAAGGAATCAGGAGTGACTTCTAGAATTTTGCTTTAGGAATGAGATGGATGAAGGTCCATGCCTCCTGAGAAAGGAGAGATGGATGAAAAAGAGTCAGGAGAGCAGATGCAGTTCCCATGGGGACTTACTAGAGTGGAGTGCCCACTTCTCTCTACCTGCTTAGACGCAACCCTGTTGGTTTATGTTTTGCCTTTGTTTGTGGCACCTTGGGAGTCTTATCCACGAAATGCCTGCACAGACAGATGCAGAGATTGCTTCCTTCTAAAAGCTTTATAGTTTCAGGTCTCCTATTGACGTATGATGCATTTCGAGTTGATTCTTGTGTGCAGGGCAAGACACGGGTCTAATTCTAGTCTGTGTGTGAAGGTACAGATTTCTCAGCACCATTGATTGAAGATCAAGCCATTTACCCATTATGGGTTTTAGCACCCTGGTCACAAATCATTTCAAAGCGATGGGGTGGCAGGAACTAACTTCACATTTATACTTGGGACCCTGTGCTGTATATTGTTTTTCCTAATTCCAAGTGAAGTTTGGGGTAAAGCCACCTCATGCGTGTATGTGTGAGGGATTATTTTGGTTTGGTAGGTTTATTCTGCTTTTGTTTTTGTTTGCGTCCCTGAAGACTCTACCTTTTTAAACCAGGGTTGCTTAAGAAAGCTAACTCTTTGTGAATTCTCGGGAGGCAAAAATGATTGGCAGATCATTTCCTCCAGATCCACACAGCTTCCTCCACCCTCCACCCTGCATAGAAAGGCCTTAAAGTCCTTTTGCTGTGCAAAAGAAACCATCAGCAAAGTGAACAGTCTACAGAGTGAAGAAAAACTTTACCAGCTATACTTTAGAAATGAGGCTGATCACCAGAATTTACCAAGAGCTGCATAAAACACACCAGCAAACCAATAAATAAATAAATAAATAAATAAATAAATAAATAAATAAATAAATAAATAAATAAATAAATAAATAAATAAATCTTCCAATCATCAAATAGGCTAAAGAAATGAACAGACAGCTCACAAAAAAAGAAAGAAAGAAAAAAAGAAACACATATGGCCAAAAGGTACTTTTAAAAAAAAGTTCAGCATTCCTAGCTATCAGGGAAATGCAAATTAATATCACTCGGGTCTGAATGGCTGCCATCAAAATACAACTGACAACGAACGCAGGCAAGGATGTGGAGAAAGAGAAACCCTTAGTCACTGCTGTTGGGAGTAAACCAGTCTAGCCAGTATGGAAATCAATACAGAGATCTCTCAGAAAACTAGAACTAGAACTGCCATGGAACTCAGCCATTCCACTCCTGGCATATACTGCGAGGACTCTGCACTCTACCATAGAGACACTTGCACATCCACATTTATTGCTGCTCTCTTTACAATAGATAAGACTCCAAATCAGCCTAGATGCTCATATAGACAGATAAATGGATAATGAAGGTGTGACACATATATGCAATGGAGCTCTATTCAGCAATATAGAAAATGAAATTATTAATTTTTTTTTGTAAAAATGGTCAAACCTGGCTCAGGAAGACCAAAACTGTATGTTCTCTCGGATGTACAGATACTAGCTTGTAAAATCCATGAATTTGTATATATATACAAATATATATATATATGGGGCAAATATGGGTAAAGCTCATAAGACAGAAAGGTAACCAAGACTGTGTATAAAGATATGACGAGGAAGTGGAATGAGGGGAAAGGTGAAAGGACATTTGTGACATGTAAACAAGAGGGAAGATTTTAGAAGAGGAAGTGGAGAGGGAGATGGAGACTGAGGAGAAGAGGTGGGTGGGAATCAACTAAAACAAACTTTTTAAAACTGCCAAAATGAATGATATGTCAATCTCTGTGTGCAAGCTAAAAATAAATAAAAAAGAAAGGCATTAAAGTACTGCCTTGTACATTAGAATCTATGAAATATATTGCAGCCAGGCAGAAAGAAATGCACACGAGGCATTCATTTGCCTCGTGTAGTCTTAATGAAAAAAATGGACAAGGGGAAAAAACTTCCAATAGGCACGGGACCTACCTTCCAATGACTAGGTCAGAGCTGAGCTGCAGAAAATGGGTCCTGGAGAGAGGGAAGGGCTGGAGCTTGCCAGTAGCTGTAGGTACCAGCAGCATACCCCCGACATGTGTAGAGAGAGCAGGCATGTACACACACACACACACACACACACACACACACACACACACACACACCATCACTAAGAATATGAACGGAGACAGAGTAAACAGAAATGTCAAGGTTACTTTCCCTTTTCCATAGAACCATTTCTATGCACACTGAAGACAGAGCTTGTGGCGGTCTGAAGCAGATGTCCCCCATACACTCCTGTGTTTTGAATGTTCGGTCCCCAGTTGATGACTGTTTGGGAGGTGGAGGTTTGCTAGTCAGGTGTGTTTTGGGGGGCGGGCTTAGGAGTGTTATAGCCAAGCCCTTCCCTGCCAGAGCTTGGCTCAACTGTCTTGCTATTGTTTTCCACCGGCTCCAGCCTCTCTTTTGCCATCATGAAGCTTCCCCTAGAGACTTAGCCAAAATAAAATCTCTCTTCACATGAGCTACTTTTGGTCAGGTGCTTGTCCCAGCATTATGAAGTTAACTACAACAGATTCTTCTTTCTGGAGAACTTAAATATATATATATATATATATATATATATATATATATATATATATATATATATATATATATATATATATATATATA
>PVHP010012793.1:0-42287 GCA_004024765.1 Zapus hudsonius
GCGGAAAGATTGTGAGAGCCGTGGTGGGGGAGACTATCCAGAGGTACGGACAGGAGAACCTGGCTGATTACTAGTCTATCCATGGTCCCCTGTCACAAGGACTGATCCAGACGACCCATGGAGGAGGTTATCCAGTTGAGGGGGGAGGGGAGGGCAGTGGGGAATTGGGGATAACAACTCATTGTTTGCCCACTAAATTAATGTTGTAACTCATTATGGACAATAAAAAAAAATAAGAAAAAAAAAGAAAGTACACAGGTGATGGTTAAAATTGTCTATGTTTATGTGGTGTACAGATTTAAAAGGATGTAAGATACAGTGGAATAGCAAAACAAAAGATTATGTCTGGAAAGCAAAGTAGTAGTATTTATAGCTTAGTGGTTTTCAGTGTCACTAACTTTAAAACACACATATGATTGATTTTATAAAGTAATAATTAACAACTAAATGTGAGCCCTGTCCGCATGGCTGGCAGGAAAAGGCTCTCAAGAGAGGCTCTGCTTCTTAGGAGGGAGGATGTTAGAATTACTATGGGAACGGGTCTTGGCTTTTTGTCAGGTAACACGGAACCTAGCAATGTCTGTTGTCACTGACTGGAGATTTGGACAGGATACCTAGTTCACTAGAAAGTGAAGGGGGGATTGGCACGCAGGTAATTACAGGCCTTCTCCAGCACTATTCCGTTATGAATAGAACCTTTATGTAATGTACACACCCTGACAGCATGCTGTCACACATGAAAATGTTGGCTGCTGTCGAAGTCTTGACTTTGATCAGAGCCATGGAGCTGAAAAGATGAGGAATGTCTTAATCACTTGTTCAAAAATATGAAAGGCGATTGTGAAGAAAGGAGGACCCTGGTGCCTCAAGACAGAATGAATCCGTATTATTTGAACTTTGAATGATGTTTTCTCTTACACAGCTAATGGATTAAAATGGAATAATGAAGTAGAATGCATTGTAAAGCAAAAGCCCTGTACAGGCATGGAGGGTGCCACTCGTATTGTTTGCCAAGGGGTCCTTGCACTACAGTGGGAGAAGCTCAGGAGTTAAGAGAGTGGAGTCCTAGTGTGGACTCTGCTGAACTCTTGGTGATCTTGGTCGAGCTCTCTCTTTTTGTCTGCCTTCGAGACTGGTCAACTGAAGGGTGATTTGTTTGTGGCTCTCCCAAGAGCAGGCACAGAAATCAGTGTGGCCTGTCCATGGAGCAGAGACTAAATCTTCAGGAAGGATGGGCCGGGAGTTCTGGCAGGGCTGGCATTCAGGAGACCCAACAACCATGGAGCCCAGAGCAGTTCTGTGGAAGCTGAAGCCACACTTGAGGTGGGACCTCAGTTGATAGGATATTAACTCTTCAGTTGTTGGGTCAAAGAGAGACTAAGGCCATGGTCGCAGGACCCCGGGTCCCAGGAAGGGGGTGAAGCAGCCACGTGAAGTTCTCCACAATGTTAACATGGAGTGAACTGCACTGGTGATTCCCTATCGGAAAGTGAATGTAGAGCTATTTTTTCTTCAGCTTTCACTGTTAGAGTGAGGTGAGATAAAAATGAGCAAGCAGTGTAGATGTCCATCAGCAGATGAATGGAAGTGGGATTTTTTTTAGTTGTAGATGAAAATGAAGATTTCACATTTGTAGGAAAAGGGAAGGAACGGGAAATCATTATGTTGGATTAGAAATAAACCAGACTCAGAAAGACCAGTGACTAATGTTTTCTCTCATTTAAATATCGATATGATGTAAGTAGAAAGGAACCTATGAGAGGGGAGGAAGAAAAGCCTGAAGGGAGGGAGGACAAATGAGGGCAATGGAGTATACATGTCATCAAAGTAGAAGGGGGGACCATTTGGGGAGACGAAAGGGACCAGTAAGACCTAGAACAGAGGAGGGCAAGTGCGTAGAACCAAGTATAATGATATGTATGTGTGAGAACGTCACAGTGAAAACGCACCCCATTTCCTGATATGCTAACAGAGAATTAATTTCACTTCCCACCACGTTAGACTTACATTGGAGGGAAAGACTATCCAGTTGGTTTAGTTTTGAGCTGATGCCCCTCCTTGGCTAGGGAAAGCAAGGCACTGCATGATAGCCCCTTTCCCCGGCCACATCCAAAGCAGAGGAAGCAATTTCCTGAAGGAATTCAGCATTCTGTTACGCTAAGGTGAGAACAAACAGTTTAACTGCTGGTATAGCAGTCAGTTTGAAGGGACATGGCTCCTCAATGTGGGGTAGGGTCTCCAAGACTCACTGCTCTGTTGTGGTCAGCTCTTATCAACCATGCTGGTGCAACAAGAGCCTCAGGAGCAGGGTGGGTGGCCAGCATAGAGGAAGGACATGGGAGCAAGGACTGGGACTTAAGCCAAGGAAACCTGGCATATTATTCCCAGCAGATGCCAGCCTACTGGCTGGGTATAAAGAGGGAATAGAGGCTGGGCTTTTGGGGTGGGGGGAGAGCCACACCCAGATGGCTGTTACAGAGGGGTTGGAGCAGTACTGTAAATAACTCATTCAGCTGGAACCAGGGTTAGTGTAGCTTTTCATAATGACCAGGGGAAGAGGAGGGTGATGCTGGAATTTGGCTGATGCAACCAGGAATGAAACTGGGGTGATCAGTGAAATGCCTCAAATGCCAATAGCACCTCTGAAAAACACTAGGAGAATCTCCAGAAAGAGTTGGTGAAAGTAGTACAGCCATAAGCAATGAGCAGGAAGAGGAGAATCCTGTTACATGCAATATAGCTCCCTATCGTTATATATCCCACAAGTATGTCATTTCATTCACACGACAATATCCTAACATATTTCACAGTTCTCTTCTTATACCCGATGAGTTAGGCTTATAGAGGCAAAAGGACTTTGCCAAGGTGAAAAGGCAGGGGGAGGAGCCCTTTATAGGTTTAAGACCAAAGTCTTCTTTCGGGGCTTTAGGGAGGCAGAAATGAGAGGGGTCACTGCGTGTATGCATTTGTGTGTGTGTGTCCTGAGAGAGAAACAGGATTACAGTCAGTTATGACAAGAACAAAGGAGGAGACTCCGCTGCTGTGGGAAGATTCCAGATATCCCTGTACAGCACTTACATTGAAGGAGAGTTTCAGGGTGGTCTTCTCGTCTTATTTCTATAATTCTGCTCTCAGTAGTCTACCAGAAGCTGAGGGATGACCTGAGGACACATGTTGAATAAACACTTTTGAAAGGGCTGTTAATTCACACACAACTGTAGCTAAATGAAAATCTGATTGAAACCAGCCCTGCTGTTTCAACATTAATTGGAGTTTATCTCCATTTCAAGTGATGTGCAAGAATTCAGAAGTTAAGGCCTGGGAATGGTGTCACAGGCCTATAATCCCAGCACTCCGGAGACAAAACAAGTAGGTCACATTGCATTGATGCTAGTCTGTATCACAGAGTGAATTAAAGGCTAGCCTGGGCTACAGAGTGAGAATATACCTGAAACAATCAACTAACCAATCAAATAACCAAAAACACCAACAAGGGAATAAAACCCATCAACAAAAGAATTTAAAAGTTAAGAAGATGGAAGATGTGTTAGATTTTTAAAAATAACATTTATATGGCTACTAAATCAATACAAATCATATGATTTTAATCCAATCAAATATGCCTCATGTCTACACGGATATTTGGACACATATTCCAGGCTTTAAGATAATCATGGAATCTACAATTCTCAATGTCTTGTAATTACATAATCACACTACCTCTTCCTTCTCTTACCTGCAGCCCCGTGCATTACAAGAAAAGTCGGCACCAGTCGTCAGCATCCTTGTGTGAAGAACACGGGGTGAACTTTGGAAAGAGGGAGCACGGTAGACGCTTGGGGGGGCAGAAAAAAGGAGGGCTAACCTACTTGATATTCTCAGGAATAAAGAATTTTGGGAATTCTGGTCCCTACTTATCAGAGGAAGGTGAACTCGCGGTCCAAACGCTGTGCCGACACCAGATGGCGCTGTCTCCCCGGCCACACGGCCTTGGCCTTGGAGAGGGTCCTGACAGGGGCTCTAGCGGTGGACCCGAGACTGGGCTCAGCCGCGCCAATGCTGACCCGGACCCGGGGGCGACAGCCACCCATTTCCACCTCAGTGTGGAATTCAGAGTGGGCAGAGGAGCAAACACCACACACCTGGGGCGATGGAGAGGCTTGGAAGGTTTGGGATGTCCCAGGCGACACCTTAGGTGTGTGGTTCCCAGCTGGGCACGATGGAGGCAGGTTCTGGACCTCTGACCGAACATCTGGTCCTTGGCGGCCACTTAACACTCGGTATTTTCTCTGAAGACAGTCTTGCTAGCCGGGCCACTTTCTATGCAACTCTCCCTCCATTTGTTCGCTAGTTAATACAGTGTGAAGCAGGGCACGCGTGGGTTCATCAGCATGGGAAAATGGGCAAGATGACTTGATTATCAAGGGGTCCAGGTCCGCAGACACCCAAGGGAACTCCTCGCCCGTGGTCCCCATGGATGGGAAGCACCAAGACCAGGCTCAGAATCCGCGCGTGGGGAACCCGCAGGTTCCACTTCCATTCACAGAGCGTCCCTTTCGCGCCCCTCGCTGCTCTCCCTTGCAGAGGCTGCCTTGGACTTGGAAGACCTAGCAGGCTGCAGCGGGGGCGCAGACGTGATGGAGGGCTGGGGACCCGCCAGGGCCCCCCAGGTCTGCTTGGGGAGCCGGGGCGCTGGCAGCGGGCAGGTATTGGCCCAGGCGGCGTCCTCCGCACAGACGCGCGGTACCTGCGGCGGTGCACCTGGGGCGGCCGCCAGGTCTGGGGGGGGGAACGTGGGCGGGCTCCTCTGCCACCCCAGGGGGCGGGCCGCGGGAGAGGAGGAGGAGAGAACGTGGGGGTCTGCTTTCTCACCTCCCACCCACCCTCGCGGCCACCATCCGCTTTATAATTGGCGCTGGGCGGCCCTTCCTTCCCTGTCTCATCGACTGCTGGGCGCGCAGCGGGAGCGAGGAGCTGCGGAGCCCAGGCGGGGGGATTGGGGAAGGGAGAGGGACCGGCCTAGAGAGAGAAAGAGAAGGGAAAACCAGCGACAAGTGTTCTAGGGGGGAGTTGAGCAAGGCCGGTGGGCCTCTAAGGACCAGCCCGTGGCAGATCTCCCCCAGGCGCCAAGAGGTCCCCAACCTGGGCTGGAACCTTCCTGTGCACAGGTCAGTTGGTCGTTCACTTCTTTTGGCTTGGGAAAGCTTATTCGAGGGGAAAGAACCTTGGAGAGATAGAGATAGAGATAGAGATAGATAGATAGATAGATAGATAGATAGATAGATAGATAGATAGATAGATAAACCACCTGCAGATACCCCCCCCCAACTTTCCAGGCGCATCCAGGATGACCTTTGGGAGGAGATAGAACAGTGTGCCTATATGTCACTTGGCTAGGCTCACTTGACAGGGAGGTAACAGGCTCCAACAACAGTGCAGATGCCCTCTGTTACTCAGGACTTTCCCTGGTGCTTGGGTGTTGAGAGCTTTCGTGGGTGCGCCAGGAAGAAGTCAGATTTGGCTTCAGGACACGGGCACTAGGTATTTCCATTTGGAAGATGTTTAGTAAAGGCAACGATGTGGCAGAAAAAAAGGCAGGAATTTTTCTTGGAGAGCTGTGTATACACTGAGAACACATGGTCTACACAGTCTATCTGGGGTGCAAAAAGTCAACCAGGCATTTGTGGTATTGCCACAGGTTTTGATAGCTGAGGACCAGGAGCTGGGTGTCAGCCAGGCAGAGAGCTTAGAGGCAGAATAATGGTTCTAAGACACTCCTCTGAGTCCTGGCCAGGAACCCGACTGGATGCACCAGGCATTGCTTTGGTGTATGAACCTTGGAGGCTGCTGCTAAGATGTTGGGAATCCTTCTTTCCTTCCTAAATGCCCTGTCTTTCATTCTCCCTGTATGCAGCTCTGCGCGTAAGGTCCCAGAAGCTAAGATTTTGCCTGCAGTGCTCACGGAGAGCAAGGTTAGAGTCTAGTCAGGAGAGCTGACATGGGTCAGTAGAGTCAGTGACCTTAGCCAGAGGTCAGGGTCTGGAGGCCACCTTCAGATCTGTGGCCACAGACCTCCAGATGTGGGCGCAGATTTCTTAGAAACCACTCCTGTGTGTGAGAGGGTTTAGGGTTGACTGAACTTACTCTGAATGAGGCTGCAAAGAAACGTGTGTGATGAAGAGCTGAGGTCCAATCCAGCAAGCAGGCTCAGGCTGTCCTGTGAGGAGGCTGAGGAGGGAGTCATACATGCATTACATGCAGAGGGCTAATGGGATAATTGGAATAGGTGTGTAGAAGGATGGATGGATGGTTGGAGTTGAGATTTGGGATTGTTCAGCAGCTATGTGGATGATTTCCTCAGAAATTCAACCCAATGGCTTAGTTATTGAATAAAGTTATTGAATAAAGTTCAGAAAAATTGTTTTTTTTTTAAACTGGTCTCATGTTGTAGCCCAGGCTGCCCTTCAACTCATAGCAAGCCTTCTGCTAGGATTACAGGTTTACACTAACACACATGACTTTTTGTTTGTTGTTGAGATAGGATCTCACTCTAGCTCAGGCTGACCTGGAATTCACTCTGTAGTCTCAAGCTGGCCTTGAACTCACATTGATCCTCCTACCTATGCCTCAGAGTGCTGGGATTATAGGCGTGGGTCACCATGTCCAGCTTCATACTTTTTTAAAAAAGCTTTTGAGTGTCATGTATCCATGCTGGCCTCAAATTGGATATACACATTTTAGGATGACCTTGAACTTCTGGACTTCCTGCTTTCACCTCCCTAATGCTGAGATTATAGGTGTATTCTACCCTACTATGTAGTGTTACGGACTGAACCCAGGGCTTCATGAATGCTAGCCAGCCACTCTACCAATTGAGCTATATCCCTAGGTCCTCTTTTCAAGAATATTTTATTTGAGAGAGAGAGAGAGAGAGAGAGAGAGAGAGAGAGAATATCAAAGCCTCCTACCACTGCAAAGGAACTCTAGACACATGTGCCACTTTGTGCATCTGGCTTTATGTGGGTGCTGGAGAATTGAACTGAATCATTAGGCTTTGCAAACAAGTGTCTATAACTGCTGAGCCATCTCCCTCTTCTTTGTTTTTTAAATACTTTTATTGGTAATTAATCCACACATGTGATTCATACATTAGAAAAAGGTTCTTAGTACATTGAGTTGTACAAGCACCACCAAAATTTAAGAACATTTTAGCACCCCCAAATGAAATCCTGTACCTGTGTATAGTAACCACCGGTAGCTCTTCCTAAATGTCACCTTATCTTTGGATCTCAAATGGATGGAAACGTGACATGCAGCCCATTGTGACTGGTTCTTTTACCTCATCCACGATGTGGAGTGTATCTTTTCACTCTCAGTAAGCACTCCCTCCTTCTGCTTGAGAGGACCTTAGCCAGAATAGACCCGAACCTCCATGTAACCCTGACCTCCTGAAGGTCCTTTTGATGAGACAGCAGCCACACTAGTGAGGCCTCTCAGTAATTAATTCTCTGGGCAGGAGTCCTTGGAACACGTCAGTATTCCTGGAGCAGTTCTGGATGGGTCCCAGGCTTCAGGATCCTTGGGAGGAGCTCTTTGGCCCCAATCCCATTGCTGAGAGTCCAACTGAGGATTTCAGAGAAGTCTTGGGACTTTTATGCTTTTCAGAGTCAGCCAGGGCTGGCCTTCAGAATGCAATGATTAGAGGGGTCACACTGTGAAAGCCCCAGATTAGTATAAAGAGCCTTCACGGTGTGGCCCCTTTGAATCTTCCTTTCCAGTGTCACCTAGTAAAACACAAAGACCTTTGGGCAGCCTGTAGTTCCCTGTCTCTGCAGAGATGTGACTCAAGTCGCATTTGTAGTCACTTGATCCAAATTCAGCCAAATGACTGCTGTTTTCCTGGCCCAGGGAGTAGAGCTGGAGCTTTCTTTAAGGGACAGGAGCCTTCCTGAATGGCTGAAGGCTGTTCTGTGCTGCTTGAACATCACTGAGCTAACACATTGTCTGAAATTAAGGCAGTTGATAGAGAATAAAGTCATTGGTAAATGAATGCTGGATGGATCCCCCAGGGGAACTGGCATATATGTCCCAGTTAGTGCTGGATGTCAAGGAAACAATCACTCTTTTTCATAAGTGAATAAAAAGAGGCAGCAATCCAATTAGCCTTCTATATACAATGTTTTGAGTCTAATAGCTTCCTGTTCTTGTGGGGGTGGTGTGTGTGTGTGTGTAGGAAGTGTTAGCTTTCTGACTGTCACTAAAACAAAAATACCTGAGATAGCTAGAAGGAGAAAAGGTTTTTTTTTTTTTTTTTCTGGATCACAGTTTAGGAGAGTTAGTCTATGCTGCTTTGGGCCCCTGGCATTGTAGTACATAGTTGAAATACATAGTGTAACCAGAGAGCTTACATCACGAGGGAGAAGAAGGAAGGGTGTCCACAGCCATGTCACCGCCCTCCTTTGGAGGGAGGACACATCTCCAATGATGTAAAGACCTCTGAGATTTTCTACCACCTCCCAGTGCTGCCAAGCTGAGAAGTGAGCCTTTAAAACATTGTGATTATGATCCAGTCTATTGTAGAGATATTACCACATTGCTGGAGTATTTATTGTTTTATTTTTAATAAACACACTTGTCTTTCAACTGCTTGGGGAAGTATTATTTCTAGTTTCGTGAACAGATCACTGAGTTTCATAGATATACGATACCTTTTTCAGAATCACAAATTAAGCAAATGAGGGGATATGATTAAGAAAGACTCATGGAATTTGAACCCAGACACTTTCTGTGATGGGGAGGGGTAGGGAATGTGGCTGAATCTGGACTGTATGTCCAAGCAGGGAGGTCCTGAGTTCTGGTTGCTGAAACAGAGGATGGAAGGCAGAGGGATTAGGGGCAATCTAAGCTTATTGCTCCTAGGCCACAGCATATGTTCTCTCTTTTTATTCTCTCTTTTTTTTTGCTAGTGTATGTGAATGTGTAGTGTATGTACATATATGTACATTGACATGTGTGCATATGAGTGGAGGGGTGCAGAGATCAACCTGGATTGCATTCAATTGCTTATTTGTTGAGATGGAGTCTCACAGAACCTAGAGTTCACTTCAGCTAGACTAGCTAGCCATCAAGCCCTAGGGATCTCCTGTCTCAGCCTCTCCAGTGCTGGGATTATAAGCATGTGCCACCATGCCTGGCATTTTATGTGTGCTGGGGATCTTGAACTTGGGTCCTCATGCATGTGCAGCAAGCATTTTACCTACCCACTGAACCGTCTCCCCAGCCTTTGTGTGGGTTCCTTGACTTTGGGTTTCTCATCTAGAAAATGGGAACCATGGCAGACACTTTATAGAGCTGCTTAAAGTCCAAGCTGACAACGGTTCTCTTCTCTCATTCTGCATCTTCTTTCCACTACAAGAGAGTTCTATTTTTTTTCTCTGTCCCATTATTTTGTTGGGATTCTGAAAAGAGAGTCTGTGAGAGCTGGGTTTCTAAGTGAAGGGGGAGAGCTTAGAGACCCAATTTCCTCAAGGTAAAAAGAAAAAATCAAACCAATAGACTTCCCTTCCCTCTCTCCCTCCCTTCATCCTTTCCTCCTTCATATCTTTTTGCTGTTTGAGTATATTCTCTCTCTGTCGCCCATGCTGCTTTGGAGCTCCCTATAAATCTCAGGCTAGCCTCAAACTCATGGCAATCTTACTGTCTCAGCCCGAGTGCTGGTATTTCAGGCAGAACCTGCCTCCAAATCAGAGGTCATTTTGTACCTTTCTGTTCATGGCTTTTTTTGAAACTACTGAGCAGAGATCTATCAGATATTAGTTGTGTTGCTTGTACAAATTGGTCCAGAGGGAGGCTGGGCTTTCCTATGCCCATCAGAATGTCATAGACATGTTTCTAGGGACAATTTGGAGACCATTTATTGAATAAAAATCTGCTCTTGAATGGCTTTCTATCTCTGGTTTTGCAAAGAGGAGCACATTAAACTGATGTTGAAGAAGTCTTATTTTCCTGTTGGGGAGGTCATGGACCCCTTGCCCCCTATGGGTAGCCCAACTCTCGCCAGCCAGCAGGAGAAAGGGCTCCATCAGGGAGAGGTGAGGCATATGGTCGGACAGACACAAGCGACCGGGAGAAAGGTCTGGCAAATCTCATTTTACTCTAGCACCCAAAACCCTTTTATAACCCGAGGCTGCATTGTTCAGCCTATTTCTCTCAAGCAATAAGATTCAAACCTTTTGGCGGGAGCTAATCAGCAGAGTACAGCAGAGCAAAGTATCAACAAACAGGATCAAGGTTTATCAGCCTCCTGGGATTAAAGGCGTGTGCCATCATGCCCGTGCTGGGATTAAAGGCGTGTGCCCGGCTTTATCCCATATTCTAAAATTTAGCTTAATATTGCTCAGTTAGGCTGGGGCCCAACATTTTCCTGGAGGGTTTTGCTCCTGGAGTCATGCACTGGTACTGTGCTCAGAATTTAAAATGTCCTGGTGCATAGTTCACTTCAGAAAATAGAAATGTGTATGACAACTACACTTCAGTGGTAGGTGCTGTAGGATGGAAAAGGAAGATCCCTACTATGGGAAGTTCTGACACCTGGACTTTGAGGACCAGGGAGGCTTTTTGGTATGGGATATGTCTAAGCTGTGATATGCAGGTCTTACTGAGCACAGACATAGATCTCAGCCAAAATAATCTCCCCCTTTCTTTGATGAAGGAGCCCTGTCAATCCTTATAAACTGAAAGAGAGGCAAAGAAAGCCACGTGATGAGCATTCCTGAGACCAGGAGCTGTCGATCAAATTTGTTGTACTTCTGGAATGGACTCTGGTTTCTGTCACATGGGATTTGATTTACAGCATCTTGTTTAAGACTGGAGGGACAGCTACATTTTTGAAGTCAATTTGCATCAAGTCCTGTGAACCTGGGAAACTCACAGGGCTACTTTGCACGTGTGTAATAGTTGTAGCATGGTGTGTGTGTGTGTGTGTGTGTGTGTGTGTGTGTGTGTGTGTGTGTAGATGTGGTGCCCTGTGTGCATGCAGAACATCGAGGGTTCCCTTCAATGGCTCATCTACTGGTTTCCTTGAGAGGGAGTCTCTTTCACTGGTTCTGGAGCCTGTGAGTTTTGTGAGCCTCAGCCATTCTCCCATCTCTGCTCCCCGCAGGTCTGGGGTTACAAACTGGTGTGGCCACTGTTTCCATGGGTCCTGGGGAATGTATCTCAGCAGTCTCAGGGTCCGCGGGGGCTCCCATGCTTGCTCAGAAAGTGATCTTGACCACTGAGCCATCTGCTAAGCCAGATGCAGAGCATTCCTGAGGTCAGGAGCTGTCACTCACTCTAACTTGCTAGGGTCTTCTCGTGAATTTAGGAAAAGGTGGCCCTCTCAGGGCAGGCCTGTGCTATTTGGAGACGAAAAAAGTGTTTCTTTCTCTGGATAAGCTTTGTACTGAGGCACACAGCTGGCAAGTGTCTGCTAAGTTCAAGATCCTTCCATTCAAGGTCAACTACAGATTGTTTTATGCCTCATCTTTGAACTGGTCATGCCTCCACCCTGATCTTCAATCATTGGTAGTCGATATTTATTGATTACCTATTATGTGTATGGAATCTGTTATGGATAATTTCATTTTAGAAGTCTTCCAGTGTCCAATAGTCAGAAGGTTAAAAGAATTCTGGAGGCCACAAAGTTGGCTGGAGAGTCTCAGTGGAATGAGGGATGTGTGCCATTTGATGGAGGCCTGGTGGGTGCTTGCCCATGAAGCTCACTTCTTTTTCTTTTTTTCTATTCTTTCTTTCTTTCTTTCTTTCTTTCTTTCTTTCTTTCTTTCTTTCTTTCTTTCTTTCTTTCTTTCTTTCTTTCTTTCTTTCTTTCTTTCTTTCTTTCTTTCTTTCCCTCCCTTTCTCCCTCTGTTTCTTCTTCCCTCCTTCTCTCTCCTTCTTTCCTTCCTTCTTCTCTCCCTCCCTCCCTCCTTCCTTCTCTCTCTCTCTCTCTCTGTCTCTGTCTCTGTCTCTGTCTCTGTCTCTCTCTTTCTTTTTGAAACATGGTCTCATATATTCCAGACTAAACTCAAATTGTAGCTCACTGTGTAGCTGAGAATGACCTTGAATTTACGATCCTCCTGCCTCTGCCCACTAAGTGCTGAGATTGTAGGTATGTGACACCATACCTGCTTTCTACCACGCTGGAGATTGAACCAGGCTTTCATACATGCTTGGAAAACACTCCACCAACCAAGTTACATCCCCAGCCTATTTTCTTCTTTTTTGATGTTTCTTTTTGAAACAAAAATTATCCTGAATTTCACTTAGATTTTTTTTGTCTTTTCAAAGGCAAAATGAGGAGAGCTGAAATATTCATAAGAGATGAGAATCTTGAACAATTGAAAAATTAAAGGAAGTTAAAATGGTAATTAAAATAACTATGTGCCAATGAATTAGAAAACTTATCTGGAAAGGAACATTTAAACAAAATACCAATCATCAAAATTAACCCTAGATTAAGCAGATGTCATAACTAAAACAATAGGCTCACATGGTGAAAATTGTTAAAAAGTGGTTTACTCTAAAGTGTCAAACCCCTATAGCTCTGTGATGGCATCAGTCCAATTCAAAATGTAAAGCAAAGCAGTAAGACTGTTGTTATTGTAACTGTTCCTTCACACAGCATTCAGACAGAAGAAACACTTCAAACCTATTTTTATAAAACCAGAAAAATAAAACTAACATAAACCTTGACACAGCATCACAAGAAAAGGAAGCTGTAGACGAATCGCTAGTATCAGTGCACTGCAGCAACAGGAACTCAGTACTCTATCGAAGAATAATCCATAATGACTAAATTTAGATCATATTTCACATTCAAGTTCAGTACTAGAAATTGTTTAGACTAATTCATCCCATTGAAATGCTAAAGGCAAGACATCGTGGGATCTTCTTTATAGCTGCCACAATAACATTTGTTAGATTCTAAGTCAGTAAAAACTACACAGATGGCTATTTACATCATGTGATAAATTTACATCTGCATCCATTTGTTTGCTTTCTAAGAACAAATCTGTCTGCTAGCCACTCATCATTAAAACCAGTTATGCTAAAGAAACATTCCTATGGGAAACAAGAATGAGTATTCTAGAAATAGCCAAAGAGAAGAAAATTTGGAATGACAGGAAATCTTTCATCAGCATAAAAATGTAAAGTTGTCTGTTCGTAAACTCTTAGATTTTGAAAAATATTAAAGTATTTTAAAGTGCTTTAAATAATAAGAATCTGGGGCTGAAGAGATAGTTCATTGGTTAAAGGCATTTGCTTGGGTTCATTTTTGTACTCACACACATAAAGCCAGACAGGCATTTGTTTGCAGTGGCAAGAGACCCTGATTCACGCCCCCCACCCCATGCAAATAAATAAATTAATTAAAAATAATAAGAAACTTAGTAAAATTGTTTTATTTAAGCAACAATTTGTTAGAAAATTGATTACAGAAACAGGCATGGAGCCTTAGTAGGTTACTCACTGCATAAGCTGGAGGGCCTGAGTTTGAACTGGGCGTGATCACACATGCCTGTAACCCCAGACCTGTAGGGAGAGAAGACAGAATAACTGAAGCTTACTAGCCAGCAAGTCTGATTGAAAATAGTAGCTCCCTGTCCAGTGAGTGACTCTGTCTCTAGGACACATGTGGAAGAGCAAAAGAGGGCGATGCCTCATGTTCTCCTGTGGCATCTGCAAATGTGCTCATTGAGCATGCACATGTGCACACCTGAGTGTGCGTACACTATACCTACGCACACCACACCATACCACATGCATAAAGTAGCCTTTTCTTTGTTAGACTTTGCATTGCTGGGTCAGAATGTGTGACAAAAACAGCTTAAGGGGAGGAAAGAGTTATTTTAGCTCACAGTTTCGGACAGTTCAGTCCGTCATAGTGGGGAGGGCATGGAGGAGTAGGGCAGTTTACCTCATGGTAGCCAGGAAGTAGAGGAAAGAGAATTCAGGACAGAGATAGGACAAGTCATATTCTCCAAGGACACCTCTCCCGCCCCAGTGACCACTTCCTCCAATCAGGTGCCATCTCTTACTTTTCATAACCTCTACACAATGTCATATATTTTGAACCCATCAAGGGATGAATCAGAATCATCTGTGAGTATCCAATCATGTTCCAAAAGCCCATGAGCTAACAACCAACCCCCAAGTATATAGCCTGTAGGGGACATTTCACTAACTTGTGAGCAAAAGGTATATTATTCTGAGACTATTATGGAACTAATTGAATAGACAATGAGGAAAAATTTTGTATCATTTATAATATATTATTATCAGATGATTAAGGATTTAAATGTAAAAGAATGAAAACATAAGACGATCAAAAACAGAAACACAATTTCACTTGTTTCCGACTATTATTTAATAGAGTTGACTTTTTCCTATTGATATGTGTCCTTCAGGTTTTCTGTATTTGTTTGTTAGGTCTACTAGCATAGTTTTTGGTACTGTCAGTTTTATATTGCTTTAATTTTTGTTTTAATCTTTATTGATCTTTCTTCAAATTAATTTGACTTAATTTTATATTCTCTTTCTCCTCCTCATTTTCTTTCTTTCTTTCTTTTTTTTTGAGTTTTAAGTCTGCTTTATTGCTGAGATCTTAAGCATCTCTGGATCTTTGCCCTGAGTTGTGTTGGGTATCATTGGTGTCTGTCTCCATTGACCTTTCCAGGGTTATCAGACTTGCTGTGGTGATTGGTCTCCTGTTTGTCTCGTCACTTTCCATAGGTTTGTTTCATTTGGGCCCTGTGTGAAGGCCAGGGGTGGTTCATCTCCTGCCAGGATGTCAGCCTTCATTCACTGTCCTGTGGGACCTCATTTTCCTACTCCTCATTCCTCTGTGTTTTGAGACAGGGTTTCACTCTGTAGTAATTGCTGACCTGGGACTCATGGATACCAGGCTGGCCTTGAACTTGTGACGGTCCTCCTGCTTCTGCCTCCTGGGTGCTGGGATTATAGGTGTGCAGTACTGTCCCTGGCTTCTTTTTGTCATTTCTTTAGGTAGAAAGTAGATAATTGATTTGGAATCTTCCTTCTCTTTTAGTGTATGTTGTGTACGCATAGGTATGTGTGTGCCAGAGAGCATGTGGAGGTGAGAGGACAACTTTTAGGTGTCTGTCTTCATTTTCCACCTCATTTGAAGCAGAGCCTCTCATTGTTCATTGCTGGGTTCACCAGGCTAAGGTGGTCCATGAACTTCCTGGAGTGACACGTTGAGTTTGCTTTTCTGTTTATTGTAAAATCTTGCAAGCTGTGTAACTTAGATCATGAATTAACTGTAAAATTGAATACTGTATTCAATTCCTGTATATTGAATACTATATATCCATTTAAAACACGACCAGGCATGATGTTACATGCCTGTAATCCTAGGACGTGGGAGGGTGATACAGGAGGATCCTGTATTCAGGGTGGGCTACTATACTACTATGTGGTGAGATTCTGAAACTAACAAACAGCAAGGACAAGAAATATTTCAAAGCTAGAGTTGAGGAAGATCATTTTGTTATTTTTCCCAAGTTGATAACATTTTATTATGGTTTAAACTCACCCATATTTTACCCCAAACTTCTAATAAAGCAAAAGAAATCATAGACCGCATTTGGCTCATCCCACCCCTTCCCTTCTCAGAAGCTGCACAAAGGAATCCCACTTTCCCTTCTGCAAAAAGCTCCTCAAATATATGCTGAGTCTGTTACGTGCCTCTGATTCTTAGTTTCCTACACTTTAAACATGCTCAAATATCACCATTCCTTCAAACCTTCGCACGAACTTGTTCACTATAAATGCGAAGACTTTTCTTAAGCCTGTAAATTGCTTTGAGTCAGATCTCCTACAACTTCAGAAAGTTGAGCATTTTAAACCTGGAGAGTGATAAAAAGGGAAAGGAATGTATCTTTAACCATCTAAAGTACTTCACTCCCCATGTGAATAATGATTGCCTCTATAATTACCTGGATCTTAATTTTTTTCCTTATAAACATTCCTGTCAAGTTAGTCCTACAACCTTAATATGGGTGGAGGAGATTAAAAGTCTTTTGTTCTTCTCATTTTTTTCCCCAGCATCTACCTGAGTAGTAAAATTTTGTGTCTCAGCCTGTGCTAATGTGCTACCCATGAAAGCATTTTGTTTTTGTTGACTCTTTTCGCTCATCCCCATCCCTTTGCCCACCTCCTGCTGGCACCCCTGGGACCCTTCCCCTTCGGATTCCATGTCACATATATTCTCTTGCTCTTTTTCTTCTCATCCCCCTCTTCACTCAAGACCTCTTTTCCCTTCTCATGGCTCCCTTTGCAGTTTTATAACCTGCACCTCCCCCCTCACACATACTCACAGATATAAAAATTAAAATCCAGGTTCCACACTTAAGAGGAATTGTGCAGTATTTGTCTGAGTCTTGGATACATTCCTTACCATACTAATTTCTGGTTTCCTCCATTTTCCTGCAAATGTCATGACTTCATTTCTCTGTGTCACAGTCATCAAATCATTGGTAAAGAAAGTCACAGAATGGCTAAGCCAGCTAAAGATTCAGAAAATGATCCCCAGAACTCCCATCCTCATGCCCGGATTTCCATTCATGTCACTGTTTTGCGTAAACTTCCCATTTTGTGTCGTATTTAATTCATTTCCTTTACAATATGATTGCTTGCAATTTTGCCACTAAAGGTTACTGTAAGCACACTCCCTAAGGGGAACACATGGTATGAAGTGTGGTACCTTCTTTAATACCAAGCACAGTATTTGCTTATATAGTAGAGCTCTTAATAAGTGACTGTTGGAATGGAAATTCCAATACTGTAAATAACAGTGGCTCTCAGGGCCTGCAGCTGCTGCATCTGTAGAAGCCATGTGGGTAGCAACAATTTTGTTTAAGTTTGAAGTGTTTGCTTTGTAAGTCAACAGTGATTGAGTAATGTTATTCAAGATTTGGATGTAGTATGTGTGTATAAGTTTTGGCAAGGGTGTATGTGTTTAAGAACACTATAGAATAAATATTTTAAGGAATTTTGATAAAACTGGCTGTATGTGAGGCTGGGAATTTTGGAGATGCCTGTAAGACCTGGTTAATGGCCGTGCTCAGGGTCTTTGCCCTTTCTTAAGCTGTGCTGTACAAACGACACGAGATTATACAAACATACAAAGTAAAGAAGGATGACTTAGTACTAATAGGGGTGGTTTGACTTACTGATTATGAAGTTATGACAGGATTTTACACTTGATCTTAGCCAAAAAGCCAAGAAGTGATTATGACAGTATTTTGATAATGCTTGGGCTACACATTATCAACGTTCCCTTAATTTAGTTTTTATCTTCTGAACTGAGAAGTAAGTAGCCATTTCTGGCATGATGTTTTTAAGTTAAAGTAAAAAAGACAAGGCAGAGTTATTTGTTACATGCAGGCTTTTGGGCAAAGTTTCAAGAAATTAGACTTTGACATTTTGGAAAATGTTACAATATTTCAGGGCACTTAAAAAGGAATTGGGATTTTTCTTGCTCCTACTTTTCTGTCCAAAAGTTTGGGGACTTGGCAGAAAAACTTTGGAAAATTAAAATTCCACATCTCCCAATATGCTATTTCTCACCCTAATTTAAAATAAACAACAGAAAATAATTTTTAAAGGAGAGTTTAGAGATAGACTATGACCATGCCTACAAGTTTTTTTCTTAATATAAATAAAACTCAGTGTCAAAAAATGATACACTCAAAAATAAATAAGCAGAGAAATAATAAAGCTCCCATGCTTCCCTTGCCTAGATGGACTGAAACCTCTGATGCCTTGAATCTAAATCTTTCTAAAAGCAAGCAAAAGTAATAATATTAACAATTTAGCAAATCTTTTTACAATTATATTTATTTATTTGCAAGCAGACAGAGAAAGAGACAGAGACAGACAGAGAGAGTGGGTGCATGCCAGGGCCTCCAGCCACTGCAGATTCCAGGTGCATGGAGCCACTTTCTGCATCTGGCTTTACGTGGGTACTGGGGAATTGAACCCAGGTCATTAGGCTTTACAGGCATGTGCCTTTACCAATGAGCCATCTCTCTAGCTCCGAATTTAGCAAATCTTGTTCTTAAAAAGTACAAGCTGGGCTGGGGAGATGGCTCAAAGTTTAAAGCACTTGCTGCTTAAACAGGAGAACTTGACAGGGTTAGAGTCGGCGTCTGGAAGACAATCACTGGGGCTTGTTGACTAGAAGTGACAGCTCCAGGTTGAGGGAAAGATGCCATCTCAAGGAAATACATGGGTAGTCAATAGAGAAGGGCACCGTCCCTTGGCATGTGAATCTACACACACCGCACCACACTTATTCTACATACATACAAGCATACACACACAAAATGCAAACTGGACAGATTATTAGCTAGGAGGAAAGAGAGACGTCAAAACATGCTAATTTAATACTCACAATGTAGTGACAAGCTGAAGAGAAATATTTTAAGTTGAGAAATAATAAAACTTGGTTAATAAATATGAAAATCCACATTTAAAAAAAATAAGAAAAATTAAAAACTAGACAGGCATGGTGGCTCATGTCTTTCGTCCCAGCGCTCAGGAGACAGAGATAGGAGGATGGCCATGAGTTCGAGGCCACCCTCAGACTACATAGTGAATTCCAGGTCAGCCTGGGCTAGAGCGTGACCCTACCTCAAAAAAATAAAATATAAATCAAAAATCAAAATCAAAACCGGAGCCAAGAACTAGTAAACTTATGTAGATCAACTTACAAAAAAAATATGGAAAGGCTTGTGCAGGAATCAGCATTTAAAAAGGAGACAGGGCCATTGGATTTGTTCCCAGAGTTGAGTGTCATGTTACATAAACTATTACAAAACAATGAAAATATAGACGGCCTTCTATTTTTATGAAACTAGAATACTGACACCGAGACTTTTTAAGCAAAGAAAACTATAAGGCAACCATGGTAATTCATAGAGCTTAAATCTGAGCTGTTCGCATTTGACATCATATTTTTAAGATGAAAATATTCTGATATGATGAAGATAAGTGGTCTTGAGTGGAGCATCCCCAGAGGAAGCTGTAGACTAGGAAATGTCAAATTGGCAGTTCTTGAAAGGGATTCTTTGGGAAGCCAGCGCACCAATGGGCTGCACAGATTCATTCCAGGACTCAGAATTCAGTCATCAGAGCCCTCTGCACAGAGATGGACAGAACCTTGGCATCCCCGAGACACATCCTTGCCCAAGCTTTGTCTCACCAAGTCCTGGCTCTGTTCTTCAAAGCCTTGGGTATTATGTCAGTGTTACAGGAATTTGAATAAAGCAATTAGTAGCCAAGGGCTAGTTCCCCAGTGAAGGAGCAAGCTGTGGCTGTCTCCTGGCCCCCTCTTTGTGTGTTATACCGTCCTCCTAAGGAGAAGTGATTGTGACAGCATGTGGTACCCCTTCAGCTGAGAGTCACCAGAATGCTGTTAGATGGCCTTGATTAACTCTCTTCAGTGATCCCCCTTGCATGATCACCACTTCATCCACTATGGGAAGTGTTCAAGAAGCAGCCACCTCTTGTGGTGGCACTTTAGATGGGATCTTTAGGAGACATACCTTGCCCTGGGCCTTTCTTATATCCCCCTTTTACTTCCTGTCCACCATGAATGTCAGTTGCTCTGAGCTCCCTTGCTTTCTTTGACATGGAGGACTGACACCTCTGATACCATGAATCAAAATAAATCCTTCTAACACCAAGCAAAAAATATAATTAATTCATTGGCTATGAAAATCAAATTTAGGTGATACCATTAAAATTCCATTTTACCTATCAAAATCAAAATATATAAAATTTATCTGGCAGAAGTGATATGGCATGGTACTTTTTATGCTGCTGGTGGGTGTGGTTGGTGATCAGTGAAATGCTTCCAGCATTGTGTAATGTGTTTGAACAACTTAAAAAAGGGGCAAGGGGCTCAACCACAGTAAAGTGTTGTACCAGTTATGCAGTTTATGGAAGGAAAAGTATTTAATCTGGCTTACCAAAGGGCAGAGTCTACCATGGCAGGAAAAACTTGACAGGAACAGAAGCTGTCACATCATTCCATCAGCAGATGGGAGAGAGAGAGAGAGAGAGAGAGAGAGAGAGAGAGAGAGAGAGAGAGAGAGAGAGAGAGAGAGAGAGAGAGAGAGAGAGAGAGAGAGAGAGAGAGAGAGAGAGAGAGAGAAACAGTAGGAAGTAGGGTGGGCCAGGCTGTAACACCTCAAGACATGCCCCTAGTGACACACTTCCTCCAGCAAGGCTCCACCTCCTAAAGGCTCCAAACAGTACCACCAGTTAGGAACCAAGTGCTCAAACACATGAGCCTATGGGGGGACATCTTGCATTCAGAGAATGTCATGGTTTGATCCAGGTGTCCCCCACAAATAGATGAATGAGTTTTGATTGATCAATCCCCAGCTGATGGCAGTTTGGGTTTTACAACCTCACTGGAGCTGTGTTGTTGGGGTGGGTTTATGGGGGTTATAAGCCAGCTTCACCTTGCCAGCATTTGGCACACCTTCCTGCTTTTTTTGAAGTGTTATGGCAGAGGTGATGTCCACCCCTCTGCTCATGCCATCATTTTCCCTGCCAGGATGGAGTCTCCCCTTGAATCTGTAAGCCAAGTAAACCCATTCCTCCACAAAAATTGGGTGCGAGGAAATGACTTAGTTGGTAAGAGCAGTTGCTGTACAAGCATGAGGAATGAAGAAGACCTGAGTTTTATCCCCAGAACTTATGAGTGTAGCCATGATTGCCTGTAACCCAGTCCTGTGTGTGTGTGTGTGTGTGTGTGTGTGTGTGTGTGTGTGTGTGCTGGGGGAAGGGAAGAGTCTGGACAATTGCTGGGCCTTGCTGTGTAGTGGGAGAGTAAAGACCAAGGCACGGAGATCACAAGACAATAGCTTTATTAGCCAGCTGACACTCAAGCAGAATAACCTCCCAAAGAACCTGCCTGCTGATTCAAGGCTTTTCACACTTTGATAGTAAAGAAGTGAACACTTGATCATATTTGGCAATTCATGATTGGTTACTTCATCTCTGGGCAGGACAGGGTTACGAGGGGAGGCAGGCATGAGGAAGGTGGGCTCAAGGACCTGACCAGCCTGCTGCAGATGTTTCTTGTAGTTCCTCTTGATCACCTTCATACTGGGTTTCAAGGTTGTTCCCATGCATACAGACATATAGCTGTCTTCTCTATTTTATGAGGGTCCTTACCACACCCTCCCTTACCATAGCTGGTCAGCCAGTCTGACTGAAAAATGGCAGATCTAGGCTCAGGGAGAGACTCCACTTCAAGGAAATAACATGCAAGAGTGATAGAGGAAGACAGCCAGCATTCTCCTCAGGCCTCTGTAAACATGTGCCCAGGGAGCATGCATATATACACCCAAGCAACATACTATACATGTGGTGGTTTGAATCAGATGGACCCCATAAGTTCATGTGTTTTGAATACTTGGCCCCCAACGGGTGGCAATTTGGGAGGCGGAGTCTTGCTGGAGGAGGCGTGTTGCTGGGGGAAGGCTTTGGGGTGTTTGTAGCCCAGACTCCCCCTTTTTTGAGCCCACCTTACTCTCCTGCTTTTGTTTCCACCTACTGTAGTAAGGAGGTGATGTCCAGCCTCTGCTCATGCCATGCTTTCCCCTGCCATCATGAAGCTTCTCCTGGAGACTATAAGCCAATATCAAACCTTTTCTACCAGCATTTGCTATTGGTTGGGTGTTTTATCTCAGCATCAAGAAGGTAACTGCAACACAAACATACATCACATGTGAAAGAAAAACAATACCAAAATCTCTGCATCTTGGGGCTGGGAGATGGGCTCAGTGAGTAAAGTACTTGCCACACAAGTACGAGGACTTGAGTTCAGATCTTCAGTGTCCATGCCTGCCTTCCCAGCACTGGGGAAGTTACAGACAGGGACTCACTGGCTACCAAATGGGTGAGCTGTAGGTTGAGAGAGACCCTGTCT
This sequence comes from Zapus hudsonius, assembly GCA_004024765.1. NCBI lineage: Eukaryota > Metazoa > Chordata > Mammalia > Rodentia > Dipodidae > Zapus > Zapus hudsonius. The sequence continues at coordinate 22,010 of PVHP010012793.1, forward strand.
GAATAGGGTGAAGAGTGAATGAAGAAAATTCTTGACATTGACCTCACACTCACACATGAATCCACACACACATGAATCCACACACATACTCACACAACGCACACACACACACACACACACACACATTTCATTTGACCTAGCAGCCCCATATTTGGAATTTAACCAAAGTAGTGGCTCTGTGGTCTAGGCTGTATGGACGTAGCCAAAGTAAATCTGTAATCACAAACCCAAAGGGATATGGATAAGGAAGTTCATTGCTATATTTATATGTATTAGTGAAATTTGGAAATAACCTGATTTAAATAACTATAAAAATGATTATTAAAACACACTGCCAAATATATGGTGAGTGGATATTTACCATTATTAGCAAATGTTTACATGTCAGTGAAGAAAAAGCAAAAAAGTTTAAAGTCTTGGTTATACATTATGCTTTCTTATGTTAAAAACATGCTATTTCTATAAGAGTAAGAAAGTGATGTGAAGGGTGACTGTGGAAATTTTTCCTAAGATACTTGGCCTCATCTGGACATGCCTGAGTAGGTTTCACACTTGGCCTCCCGATCTCACCAGCTGTACAACTGAGACAACCTCTCTGTGCTCATGCAAAGGTGAAGGATGCCAACTCCACCGGCTGGCTCTGAGGATTAAAGGAGTTTATGAGTAAAGTGCTTAAAATGATTTCCACATACAGCGAGGATCCAATACATATAGTTTTTGGATGAACTACAGGAAATATTCTACTCAGCTTTTAGTATGAGAAATCCTACGCATCTCCAGAAAAATTTGCCTCAAATTTAATCTAATAATCAAATAAACTGTAAACACAGTCTGCTGCTGTTCATTATGACTTCTTATTTATAAATTTTGGCTCCAAACTCACTGTCATCTTTTCTAACTATACCAGGCTAGATACATATTTCTGCTCATATTTTCTCATTGCCTTGTTATTATTCTACTAATTTTCTCCTTGTCCTACCTGAGCTTGCTGGTGAAATATATGCCACTCAGGTATGAGCCAGAGGATGGGGTAGAGTGCTGTGAAACACTGTTTCTGACAAGAAGTGGTCATTGCATTCGTGACCTCACAGCAAGTGTTGTTACCTGTAAAATACTTGCACAATATTGGTTTCATCAATCCTCTGTCATGTGTGTTGGAGGAGGGGAGAAAAAGACAACCCAGAAGAAGGACTAGTTGGAAAGAAGAAAGGGTTCAGTGGAAAGGGTTGGGAGAGAGGGTATAGGAGAAAGTATTGGGAGGGATTAATGATTAAAATTCCAGGTCAGCCTGGGCTAGAGCAAGACCCTATCTTGAAAAACATATACTTGGAGTCCTGTGCTTTATGTGTTAAAGTTACAGCTGTAAAGATGCAACATAGATATTTGCATGTTAATATGTTGCCTTAGATCCTGTGTTGGACAATATTGAGGAACAAATGAATGAATGAGTGAATAAATGAATGGATATATGGATGAAGGTATATGCTAGTGAGCACTTTGGTGATGTCTTCTTAACCTCTATTCAGAAAACTCAGAATTTCTCCTCTATAATGACATGAGGTAGAGTTGCTGTTAATAGAATCACCTTTTAAATGAATACCAAATTTCTTTTCTGTCTCTCTGCTTCCCTTTCTCTCCTCCTCCTTGCTCTTCCTTTCCCTCCTTGTTTCTTCCTTCTCTGTCTATAGCTCTTATTTTATTGGTATTTAAAAAATAAAGATGGGAGAGTTTTAGATTCACATACATTTGGAAAGGAAGAGCTATGAGAAAAGATTAAAGGATTAGGTGATCCAACCCAATGAAGGGAAAATGGAGTAATGCTTTAATATCAGCACAACATATTTTTGCAAATTTTCTATAATCCCTAGTCAAAGGGTCCTATGTATTTGTATTTTGTAGGCAGACATAGAAGTCTCACAGCAACGCAATAAATATGATAGGATCACAAGATTGGAAAAAATGCTGTGACAGGTTATAATGCTCATTTACAGAAGACTCAAGAGCAGTCTGAACTTCTCAAATATTTTCAACACTCACCAATATTTATAGCATCTTCTAAGACAAATGCTTCCTTTCATCAGTTTGTATGTAAGAGTGAAGTACACAATACTCTAGGGAGTTGATCCTTTGCTGACAATACTGACTCTCATTGGCTGTGTTCTCAAAGTTTGGTCCCCACCTGGTGGCAATTTGGGAGGTAGAGCCTTGCTGGAGGTTTATTTCTGGAAGGGGGTAAGAGGTGTCATAGCTAGTTCCCCCTTGTCAGAGTTCAGCTCACTCTCCTGCTGCTGTTTTCCACCTGCTGTGGCAGAGGTGATGTTCAGCCTCTTCTCATGCCATGCTTTCCCTTGCCATCATGGCACTTCCCTTTGAAACTGAAAGCCAAAATGAAACCTTTCCTCCCATCAGCTGCTTTTGACTGAGTGCTTTGTCCTAGTAACAAGAAGGTAACTGCGACCTTGGCTTTGTTGCCTGATGGCCACATATACCTGTGTCCGTCGTCTCAAAACCATCCCTGTGTTCTGTTTCCAGGCAGCTGCTACCCCATGTAAGAGGCAGAGAAAAACATGAAGGTTTTCCAGTGCAAGATGCGGTCCTGGCTGATTCCAGCTTTTTTGGCAGTTGCTTATTTCGGCACCATCATCCAGGGGCAAGGTAATCGAAGACATGAAAAAAAAAATCAGGAGAATCTAGGAGTCCAGCCCTCTAGGTTATGATGATAATTTTTAATTCATTTATTTAAATAGTGCTTTAGTGGTACAACTGTGTTTCTAGGCAGGGAATATCTTGGCTTCTACTTGTTTTATTGACTGTTTGCACTGTCAGAACAGAGCACAACTTTCAGGAGGGTTATAGCATTACCAGTGAGCGAGCAGAGCAATTTTGTGGCACTTGCTTAAACAGCTGCTTCTGAAAAGGCTATGAAAGTTTAATCAGTGAAAACCAAATTTTCAGGTTGCAAAAAACAGCTTTCTTAATAAAGAACTATAACGTGCCTGTGTGTATCTTAATCGTACCTTATCTTCCATACAGAGTGTCTACAGAATGTTCTTGTCATTAACTTCACTCCTTACTTTAAAATTGAGCACATAGTTTTAAGGTCAATAATTGTCTGAGGGATACTATACTTGTCATATTTGTAATAATTGCTGGCTCTGTTTGAATTGAACTGAGTTTGTGAAATATATTCCTTAAAGTACTAACATCTGCATTTTTATTTTCCCCATGCATTTAAAAAATCAGTCTGTGGTTGACAAACTGCCTGCCATCCATGGGCCAAATCTGGCTCACTGCCAGCTTTGAATATTTTTTTTCAGGGCAGTAGTCATTTATTTCTTTACTTTACTTTTTGCTAATAATTTTTATACACGCACATACTATATTTTGATAATAATTCTTTCCCATTACTTTTCTTACCCTGCCCATCCACTTTACACTGAACCTCTCCTTTCCAGCTAGTCTCTCTTCTATTTGTTTTTAAATTTTAGAGAGACTTTATTTGATTACGAGAAGGAAGCATAGAAAGCTCCCTCCATGTGGAAGGCGAGAGGGGGTAAAGCCCACCATGTGGCCCAAATTGGGGTCTTTCATAGATTTCTAATGGGGGATGGGCTGACCACCTATCACACCAAGTTTAGGGGCTGAGCTTAACCAGTCACAATGCCAGGGTCAGATTTAAACCATCATTTAGGAAAGGAGAACTCCTTCCCAGGGAGGGATTCAGGTTGTTTATGGAAAAGCAGATATAAGTAACTCCTTTTGGCAAGAGATAAACAGAGGCCCTATCTTCTGATCTCTAGCAAAGAGATTATTATAAGGACAGGTTCAAGGATATTTCTGCTTTTCATTTTCGGGGTCCAGTCACCCTAAACTGCCTTAGTCACCCCTCTGAAGAAGCAACTCTAACTGCTGTTAGGGAATTGGGGCCATTACAGGTTTGGCTTCTTCAAGCTGGGTAGGGTCAATGAGTGTTGCATTTGGGAAACTTCTCCACTGGCTCTAGCTAGGGGACTCTGAAAGTGCATTTTTGGAGTACAGGAAGACAGTCTTGGGGAGAAAATAAAAGCAAGAAGTTAAGGGGGAGTAGGCACACAGAAAATGAACATTAGGGTTCATTCTTATAGACTTTCATGCCTTGGAGGGCATCCAGAGAACCCAGATAGATGGAGTTAGGCTGTCTCAGGACCATCTGAGTGTGAACTGAGGTTACAATCTAGAAATCTGTTTCTAAAGCTGTTTACCAAATGGCACAATAGTGTCTGACATGCTCTGAATCTATTCCTGTGGATCCTGTAAAGCAGATGAGACATTATTAGCAAAATCACCAGCGATACATACACAATATTCAAACCTGAAAATGGTGCACCGGCCACCCTGAGCTATTGTGAAAATGTCTAAACCCAAAGGATTTTGTGCAATCATCTTTCTCATCATTTGAACCTTAGAATTAAGAAGGGGATGCTGTGAGCAGTGCCATTTAAAGTCTTTTGTGAATATTCAGTGAGGGTTTCTATATGCCAAATGGATGGAATAAGCCAACAAATGGAATAAACCAGTGCAAGACAAATGATGGTGTCAGTGAATAACACTTCTGGACCATTATTGTTTCAACACAGGTAAATTAGCTGAGCAATCTGAAGTTTTTCCTGTTACCAGAGAAATCCTAGGGTACACCTTCTAATCCATTCTAAGCCAGCCACAGCCAAAAGTTAGTTCTACAGAGTCATGAGTGCTATTAGGGACTGTCCAGTGCATTCCTGGCCTGCTAACCCATTTAGTGGTTAACCATTCTGGTGGTTGAAGGACAGTCATGCTTTGGCACAAGTCAGAAGGGACCCATTGTAAATAATGAACATTACTGAGGTCTTTCGAATGAGTATTCTTTCTTTGTTCCCAGAATAAGGGAGCCTTTTGACTTAAGCGAATTTTGGTCAGAGTCATCCACATATATATATATATATATATATATATATATATATATATATATATATATATATCACAGGTTTGACAATAACCATCTTGAAAGTTGTTTTCCCCCCTCTTATCATGGGTCTAGAACTAGTAGAGAAGGGATCAACATACATTAGTAGGGCTTTGTTGGTTTCTCCTTTTGAAAAGCTCTTACTGTGTCCCTGTTCATTTCTAGTAGAATTAATAGGCCAACTAGGAAAATGCCATCTAGTAATTTGAGTTAAGGTGGGAGAGCTGGTTGATATATACTTGTAATTGGTTCCAGACCTCTCCTCTGTCTTCTGCTTTGATGTAATTTTTGTGGCACTCCTGCACCTCATCCATGACAATATGATGATATGTAGATCTTGTACAGATAACAGCTGCTGTGAGGTTACAAATGTACAGCCACTTTGTGTCTGGAAGCCAAGATTCCAAAGCACTTCTCCTTATCCTCTGGCTCTTACATTCTTTCTGTCACCTCTTCTGCTGCGGTCCCCTGAGGATCAGAGGGTGGGATAGAGGTGTCTCACGGTGTTCAACACTAAACTTCACATCTTCTCAGCACATTGTTGAGTTTTAAGTCTCCCTAGTAGTTAGTCTCTGCCATCTGTTAAGACCCTCATATCAAAAGTGATAGCAGCATATATACATATATATAGATAGATATAGATAGATAAATATAGATATAGATAGATAGATATAGACAGATGATAATGAGGGGTATATATATATGTATATATATATATATATATGAGGGCAATAGTTAGCTTACTTCTACCTCAATATGTGCCATGCTTTCCTCACCATGATGAAACTTCCTCTAAAAACTACAAGCCTGAAATAAACCCTTTCTTCCCATTATCTAGATCTGGTTGGGGTGTTTTGTCCCAGTAATGAGAAGCTAGCTGCAAGAAGGCATGAATTCCCTCCCTCCTGTTAAGTGGGCCTCTAATCCAGAGTGAATGTTTTAAAGTTGGCATGCAAACTAATGGGTTCATTATGGTATTCTTATACATATGCTATTATTCTTTGTTCCGATTCATCCTCTACCCTCTGGCCTTTCTCCACTGCCCTCCCCCACGACCCCTTCTCCCTTGGATGGTTCTCTTCCTTCAGATAATCCTCCCTTCTGCTTTCATGTCTCATGTCTCCATTACCCTCTCTGCTGCCCGTTTCGATAAAGTTTTATTGCAACCACAGCCATGCATGTATGTCTACACATTGTGTGGGACAGCATCTGTCTACAATAGCAGAGTTGTTGAATAGTCAGGACAGAGATTGTATGTGCCCCAAAGCTATTGTCTGGCTTTTCACACAAAACTGTGCAAAGTACACACAAGTGTGTAAAGTGAAATTCCCAGACAGACCTGGCTGTTGTACAGAGGCAGAAGTGTAGCTGATGAGATATGATTCACCAGAGGTGAGCAAGTATACGCGTGACCAAATGGTTTAAGGAACACCAGTGTCTCACGTTTGGCATAGAGGGTTGCAGAAAAATCACATACATGAACCACCGCACCCTGCCTGCTTCTTCAAAGTCAGGCATGTCTTTTTGGAAAGGAATGAATCTTGACTCTGCAAATTCAAATAGCTCTTGTACACCTGGGATTGATGGTCACGTTTCCAACCACTTCACTGGACACACAGTGAGCAGTTAAGTAGACACATTCTGCTTATCTTATTTACATTGCTGAAAGAATGTTTGTACCAGTTACTCATTCCTTACACGCAACACTCAAGATACAGGTCCTTAGGAACAAAAGATAGGCAACTCATTCAGCCATTTAGAAATGGTACCTGACCCCAGGGAGATATTCTGTGATATCTTCAAGGATTCTGCCAGCCAGACACACTCTGTTAGCAATGTTTTTTAATGAACAGTTATGGTGCACATTCTGTGTCCAGTAGTTCAAGAGATAAGCCAAAAAAAAAGACTTTTTTCTTCCTTCAAGCACATAAGGAGATAGAAGTATAAGCAGAGAAATTATAATATCTTATTTGGGGATATGGCTGAAGATGAAGGTGGGCAACAGATTGAAGTTTGACTAAAAAAATTAACTGGTTTTTAGAAAATAATTTTGGCAGAAATATCAATGATCTTACCAATGATCTTGTTTGTGACCCATGTAGTTTTCAGGCACAGGAATAATAATAAGGTAGTCAGAGCATCACAAGGTTTTGAATCGCTCATGACATAGGTGCTGTGACGAGGCAGGGTGACTAGAGAGACAAGTATGAAACCAAAAGTCAGCTCCGAGGTAGAGAGAGCTGGTGTGTCAGTCACCTGGATGCGGAGAGTGGAGTGGAAGGGCACTGGTGCATTCATGCAAAAGCCCGGCCAATGATATCTGCCAACCCACTAATTGATTTGACTCAGAGACTTGGAAACATTATTTAAACTTCTTATTTTAATCCCCTTCCCATGATTTAAGACTATATTGATCTGTAGATATTTTCCCCATGAGTTGAAGATTGACTAAAATAGTTTTTCTGTTCTTCCAAAGACTAGGTTTGCAAATATTTGTTCCTATGATCAATTCATATTTTCCCATTAACCAGAGAGATATCAACTCTTCCATTCATATCAAATTGGAAGTGGGATGCTAATATTTTCCTTATGCCATCGATCGCATGCCCTCCTTGTAAGTGGTAAAGGAGAGAGTAGAGAATGAGAACACCACTCTTCAGATATGTGCCTGCCCATGTCACACGAGAGCAGTTCTCCCTTCTCCAGCTCCCTGTGTGTGTGGGGATCCTGAGCGAGGGTTCCATCTTGGATTTCATGTATCTTTCACTAGCTTCTGAGCTCAGACAAGTCTTGCTAATTCCTTTACTCATACATTTAAGATAGTAATGTATTTTGTGAGGATTTAATGTCTTAAATTCACTTATTTATTTATGAGAGGAGAGAGACGGGTGGGGGAGAGAGTGAGAGAGAGATGTGCTTGCCAGAGCCTTACGCCATTGTAAAAGAACTTCAGATGGATGTGCCATCCTATGCTTCTGGCTTTATGTGGGTATTGAGGAATCAAACCCTGGCCTGACAGACTTTGCAAGCATGTGCCTTTAACTCTTGAATCATCTCTTTGATCCTTAAACGAGTTTGAACATAATCACAGATGAAATGACGGGAAGGGGAAGAAATGTTTACTGTCCATTGATTAAAATGTATTATATCTATTATTCTAGTTAAAGTTGTGATCTATTCTCTGCAGAAAGTATTGCTACTTTTTCTAAAAATAAGGAAACTGACTTTGGAAAAAATGATCAACTGATTAAGGTTGTTTAGCTAAATGACAGATCTGGGTCCAAGAGCCATCTTATAGGATAAGATTTGTCTCCACCCCCACGTTCTTGTTTCCTAAAGCATGATAAAAAGGCTGGGCATTCAGTAGGTAATGACTGTTAACTTTTCTGTTAGTTATTAACTTTTCCTTTGGAGTAACCTGATTTAGATGTCACATAATAAACATCTCTATACTGAACTACTTCTTTTGAAGTCCGGAAACATTAGAGAGGGTGCCAAAATGCAACTTTAAATTTGAATGACTTATGTAAATAAGTAGAGATATGGACATTTCTATGCGATTTCAAAATTGCACATGTGGGCTGAGTCACGATCATGTCTGTGTCTCTTGACAGGTATAAATCAGTGACTCTTGAACATCAGATCAGAGTTTGAAATATAGTGATCTTTTATTTGATTTTGAATTCCTTTATAATCTCTTTCTCCTATTTTTCCTATAGAGCAGATTAGATAAAAAAAACAAACAAACTCTTATCTTCCAAGTAGAACAACTCATCCCTGTCAGATAATAAAAACATTTTACAAGGCTGGCTTCAATTTATCAGCTAGGCTATAATATTAACTTCCAATACTAAGTCCTAGCTGTTTGTCATAGGTCAGTGCTTTGTGATAAATGGATATCCCTCGAGTGAAAAACACATGCTTTTGTTCGTCTCATTTTGTACACTGATATATTCATTAATGGGATTGTAGAAAGAAATTCTTTTGAAACTGATGATCTTGTGTATTTTGGTTAAGACACTTAGAATTTTCAATTTAAATATATCCATAAACCATTTTTGTTTTTCCTTTTCAGTGGCTCCACCCACAAGGTTAAGATATAATGTCATATCTCAGGACAGTATACAGATTTCATGGAAGGCTCCAAGAGGGAAATTTGGTGGCTACAAACTTCTTGTGACTCCAGCTTCAGGTAAAAACAATGAACTATGTTTTCTGGAACACTAGAAACTTTTTCTACAGAGATAATTAAAAAACTGTGTAGGGCCAAATGTTGCTTTAGGATTAGTTGAAAGTTTGATTTTTTTTTTTGCTTCATTTAATCTTTTGAGCTTGATGTGATCCCCTCTAATCAAGAAATAATGTTGACACTAAAAAATAATATATCAATATTGTAACTTTTTGAATAACGTATAATTAATGAGCTTGATAGAATATTCTTCAGCAACTGCATATAAAATTATACTAGGCATTACAAAAATAAGTGCTAAACTACAAAGGAAGTTGACTATACTTATTTGTTATTATTAGAACGTAATTATGTGGGGCTGAGGAAATTGTTTAGCAGGTAAGAAGAGTACTTACCACACAAACATGAGGGATTGAGAGGGTTCAATCCCCAGAACCCATGGTAAAAAGCTGGGTGTGACCATGTATGCCTGTAACCCTAGTCTTGTGGGGAGTGGACACTGGAAAATCCCTGGGGATCCTTGGCCAACCAGTCTCACTGAAACCGATGACAGCTCCAGGTGCAGTGAGAGATTCCATATGAAGGAAGTCAAGCAGGAGATCAATAGAGGAGGACACCTGATTTTCTCTTCTGGCTTTGGTATTTATGTGCACTGGGTACCCACATGTGTACACACTCTAACATACATATATCACATGCATGCCATATCACAATACTGCATTTTGTGAACTCTTCTTTCCTTGGGAGAAACCAACAGGCCTGTGGTTCCCCAGGCAGGACACTCCAGACAAACTGCAGGCCAATTTCACTGCAGTTTCTCCTGGTGAACCCATGAGTTTATTGGGCTTCTTTATAGAACATGGGTGAGAGGTGACTTACAGGAGCTTGGAGACCCCCCAAGGGGCAGCAATGAAAGGTCTCTTTGAAGCATGGCTAACAACACCCTTAACTGGTCTGAGGGTCTTCCATCCTCTACATACTCTGTTTCCATAGAGCTGGCAAAGGGTTCACATGTGATCTCAGATGAGGGTCTACCAATCTCTGTTCATGGGGAAATCGCAACACTTTTGTGTATATTTGCAACTGCTTCTGATAAAGACGGCAAGACTTGTTTTTCTCCAAGGACTGTATCACACAACTAAAAAAAAAAAGTAATTATCTGAAAATTATAATTAAATTTTGGTTGAATTTATCGTCCTCATTTTGTTTTGAGGTAGGGTCTCACTCTAGCCCAGGCTGACCTGGAATTCACTATGTAGTCTCAGGCCGGTCTCAAGCTCACAGGATCCTCCTAGCTTTGCCTCCGAAGAGCTGGGATTCAAGGCATGCCCCACCATGCCCGGCTCATTCTCATGGTTTATGTTTCTACTACAGATAAAATAGAGTAAAACAATTCAAGAATATGGAGGGAAATTGAATGAGTATCATGGATACCAATAACCAACAACTGGATTTCTTGAGTTCAAATTTAAATTTTGTTATTTATAAATAGCGAGATCCAGGCAAATCTTTATTCTCTCAGTGCCTCGGTTTCTTTTTCTTTAGAATATATAAAATAATATTATTACTGTTGCAGTTGCCTAAGTCTTGCTAGACAAACATCCAGCCAGAAGCAGCTATGGGAGGAAAGGGTTTATTTCCAGCTTACAGATTCCAGGGAAAACACCATCAATGGCAGAAGAGGCTGGCTAACTTCCAGAAATCATAGCAGAAAGACACCACTAGACAGGCTGCTGGGGAATTAAGTTGCAAGCTTAATCAAGAATACCTCAGGCTGTGGGGACAGACATTCACTTTGGAAGCAACACAATGACCTTCCTGATGGGAGCTTTCTGAGCTAGCATTTTAGAAGTGACCTAAGTGGCTCTGACCCAAACCTCAACCTGATCCTTCAATCTCCTCTGGGACGGGGTACCCTAAAGTAGGTGCTTGTTTAAGTACTTCCAGTGACAAAAATTGGGAGTGAAAGCAAATTGTTTCTTAATGATTACTGGGTTTTTTTTACCCAGTGTCCAAGCCAATCGGACAAGCCTGACCCACTAGTATCTACTAGATTAAACACAAGAAATAAAAAGAGTAATAAATGCATTTAGCTTTGAAATGTTTGGAGATGTTTTCTCCCTGTGAATTATGGTCCAAGACTTGTTTATGCCCATCTTTCCCAAAGAATGTTCCATGGGTTTCTATTGGATGCTAATAGCTATTATGCAACCAAATGGTTTAATGGTCAAGTAAATTTTAGAAATGCCGGTTTAGAGTTTAAAGCTTTCTCACTGTAGCGGCCACAGAATCTTTCATAAGATAATATAGTCTGCTTTGCAAAGAGAGATCGGAATATACAGAGTTTCCTAAGGATATTTTTTGAGTGAGGAACACATTATGAAGACTTTATTTGAGTGTTTTATAGTAGACGAGTTTTAATTGATAAAAGAAGCTTGTGAAACCAGATTTAACATCTTAGACACATATTCATTATTAAATGCATTTAAGAATTTAAAAATTATTATTATTATTTTTGGTTTTTCGAGGTAGGGTCTCACTCTAGTCTAGGCTGCCATGGAATTCACTCTGTAGTCTCAGGGTGGCCTTGAACTCCTGGCGATCCTCCTACCTCTGCCTCCCGAGTGCTGAGATTAAAGGCGTGCACCACCACGCCTGGCTAAAAAAATTATTTTCTTAAATGTAGGGCTTTGGTAAGAGAAAGCTCAGTTTTATCTTTATACGGTGAGGCTGGACACACAGATATAGCAAGAAAATATGTCAGCTCTAACAATATTAATTTTATTGGACTATAAACTAAAATTTGCTATTACATGAGTTACAGTTGATTCATTTGGCAATTTTCAGGCCCCTTCCTGAAATTACTTTTTGAGGGACAGAAGTTTTGAATTTTTGAGGGACAGAAGTTTTGAATTAACTTCCCTTTGCTCAGATTGACTTACTTCCAGAAATGAGAGAAGAAAGGTATATTTGGAGTTTTGGTAAAAGTTCAGTATTTAACCAATAGTATTTTCAAGACAGGCTTAGATGTCGGCTTGAATTGATGATAAGGTAACAGGAGTTTGGCATTTTTCTGTGACTCAAGCTAACTTTTAAATAGTCAGACAGCGAGCAGTTCCTTCTGCCTTCTGAGCCCAACAGTGGCGGCCAGATTCCAGATAATGAAATTTCTCATGGTTCACAGATGCTTTGGATTCCTTTAGTGAGCATAGAAAAAAATTAAATGTCAGAGTGGCTAATTCCCTTCAGCCTGCTCACGTGGTCCTCATCACTTGGAAGTGGAGCTGATGCCCAGAGCCTGCTGTCCTCACAGGGAATAAACCTACGATGTGTAATGTTGGAAGATTTTTTTTTTTTTGTGATGGTGCTTTTATATAATGTAGGCCAACCATTTGTTATTTAACACAGAAAGAATACCACCGAATATGGCGACCATGAAGGGATTTTATACATCAATTCATTGGTATACACGTGTGTCACTACATGAATATCAAATGTTGTTACCTTTTGACATCCAGCAAAATGTTATATTGCACATTGTAAATATACAATGATACAAATAAAAAAAATTAAAGTGTCCTTGCTTTTGATATATCTTGATCTCCAGTTGATGAAATTTCATAATGCACACAGTTACTGAGAGCTTTGAACTGACTTGCTTTTCTGTTTTATTTTAGGGGGAAAGACCAATCAATTGACTCTCCAGAACACAGCAACCAAAGCAATTATTCAAGGTCTGATGCCGGAGCAGAATTACACAGTGCAGCTCATCGCCTTCAATAAAGACAAAGAAAGCAAGCCGGCTCAAGGCCAGTTCAGAAGTACGTATTTACAGGTCTTAAGTAGCACCTGTGCCTTTGTCCCAGCACTGGATTTACGCCTGTGTTATAGATTCAAAGGGACTAAAGCCCTTGATTTTTTTTTTAGTAGTAGAGCTTTTCAGAGAAAAGTCCTTTGTCTGTTTGACTTCTAGACAAAGCCTTTGGCGACTCCACCTGTCAGCAGAACATGAAGATGTTACAGGTGTTACGTTATTTTGAAATCCCTGTTGTCTGGAAGCCTTGGAGAAGGTTTTCAGTCAATTTCAGTATAAACAAACCTCAGGTTTGCTTGCATTGGTATTGCTTTAGTCTTTGGCCCATTATGTCTCCACATGTGTCTGAAATGACTTCTTAAATTCGGTTTGAAATGGGAAGTGGGAGAAGATGAAACAATGCCTTTCACTCAACTGTGAAGGTTTTGTGACTGATTATTTCAAATATCCCATCAACCGAGGGGCAGAGGAAACACACGCCCACTTATAATGCTTCCTGGGCGGCTACTTACTCCAGACACACAAAAGGTAGTGAATCAATGACAGGATATAATAATGTCCATCAACTGCTGGGAGCATCCTTGCTTTTAGCTGTTACTTTTAGAGGTGTGATTCCTGGATTTGTCCTGCCCAAAATCACTGCCTTAGAATAGATGTCAAATACCTGCTTTTAAAAATATTTGATTTATTTATATTTATTTATTTGAGAGAGAGAAAGAAGCAGTTAGAGAAAGAGAGTGGGTTCACCAGGGCCTCCAGACACATGCGCCACCTTGTGCATCTGGCTTTACATGGGTCCTGGGGAATCGAACTCTGGTCCTTCTGCTTTGCAGGCAAAGGTCTTAATCACTAAGCTATCTCCCTAGCCCAATTTTCTTTCTTTCTTTCTTTCTTTCTTTCTTTCTTTCTTTCTTTCTTTCTTTCTTTCTTTCTTTCTTTCTTTCTTTCTTTCTTTCTTTCTTTTTCTTTCTTTCTTTCTTTCTTTCTTTCTTTCTCTCTCTCTCTCTCTCTCCTTCCTTCCTTCCTTCCTTCCTTCCTTCCTTCCTTCCTTCCTTCCTTCCTTCCTTCCTTCCTTCCTTCCTTCCTTCCTTCCTTTCCTTCTTTTTGCTCAACTTTCTTTTGAGCTTTTCAGTTGTGTTTTTTGCCCAACATAAGATGGAGGTAAATCTTGGTCTCCCTACCTGAAAACTTTCATACTCAGACCCAGGAAAATGTGATCAAGGCAAAAGCTTGTGAGACTTAGTTTCCTTATGAACTGTCCTGCACACTGCTTTTTTTTAAATACACATAGAAACACAAACAATCTTTGGACTTTAAGAACAGAACCCAGCTGGGTGTGATGGTGAATTTATTATTATAGTTCTATAGTTCTGGACCTCTCTTACCTCCCTCCTCCCTCTTTCACTCCTCTCTCTTCTCAATTTTTTTCTTTTTTGAGGCAGCTTCTTGCTTTGTAGCCCAGGCTGTCCTGGAACTCACCATGTATGTAGCCCAGGTTGGCTTTGAATTTGTGATTCTGCATTCTGAGAGTTGGAACTACAGGTTTGCCAGCATACCTGGCATGACGGTCTGTTTTGAACTGATTTTGTTCCTACATAAGAAGGCGCCATCCTTTATATTTTATGTTCAGACTTGAGACCCAATTTGCAAAGTGACTTTTAATTTTTAAAATCCATCTGTAAACTGGTTTATTTCGGGAAACTTTCTATCCACCTGTTTTCCTCTAGGGAATGGCGTTCTGTTGGTCTCTGCCTGCAAACTCCTGCCTGTCTTTATAGCGAGACTCCCAAACTCCAATTGTGGAATTAAGCTTGTGTTTCTTTCCATATCTGATTCTTTCTCCAGCACTGATCAGCACAGTTTTTCTCAGATTAAAGTTGCAGAGTGTTTTCTCTGAAAAAAAGTAAGCAGCCTGGTTCCCAGCCTGAGGGTGGGGGAGCTGAAGATGCAGATTTGGAAGTTATTCACAGGATAGAATTTACATTGTGGGATGATAACATTGGAGGTGGGGTGAACAGGGGTGCCAAGTACCTTTAGGGTATAATTGTTTCAGGAATGAAAGTAGAAAAAAGATCCTCAGGATAGAAAAAGAGAGATTACAGCAGGAGAAACTCGGGATGATGCCTTTGTCAAAATGGAGAAAAAGAGAGTATTTTTTTTAACTTATGGGGGGAGAGAGAGAGAGGAGAAAGGGTGCATCAGGGCCTCCTGCAACTGCAAATGAACTCCAGACACATGCACCACTTTGTGCATGGGGCTTTATGTGGGTTTTGCAAGCAAACACCTTTAACCACTGGGCCTTCTTCCAGCCCTTGCTTGTTTTTAAATTTTTATTTATTTATTTATTTTTTGAGGCAGAGTTTCTCGCTGATCCTGGAGCTTTCTGTTTTGGCTAGACTAACTGGCCAACAAGCCTGAGGAATCTTCCTGTCTCTGCCTACCCAGTGAGGGAATTATAAGTGCATGGTTGCGCCAGGCTTTAATGTGGGTGCTGGGATTGGAACTCAGGCTCATATCCTTGTGTAGCAAGAATAGCACTTGACCTATTGAACCATCTCTCCAGCCCCCCCCAAAAAAGATACAAAAGATACTTAAAGAGGAAGTGCTTTAAGTTGCCAATACTGATAAAGAAGTTGGGATGAGGGTCTAAAAATGGCTTATAAAATTTAGGTCTTTGAGCCTGCTTAGCAGGATCATATTACATTGTATTTATTACTATTATTTTCTACCTCAGAATTTAATCAAGGTTTTAAAGATAAGAATAACAGAATTAGAGTGATATGCCCTGGACTGCAAGCCTCAAGACCAGGCAGCAAAAGAATAAAAGCCAGAAGGTTTAGTAAAACTCATGGAATATTTCCTTCTACACCTTAACATTACACGGTGCTATATTTCTGCTTTTTCTTTCAGTCACAGACCTCGAAAAAAGAAAGGACCCAATGAAGCCCAGAGTCAAGGTTGTGGACAAAAGAAATGGGACCAAGCCGACATCACCTGAAGGTCAGACATTCTCTGATGGGCTGGCTCACTTTTCGAGTGGGGTCTTTAGCTGTGCAGGCAAGGCAAGTAGGCATGTCATCTGCTGTGAGCATCTCCACGATGGCTGTCAGCACGTGGCCTGTGTGGCCTTTCGGTCACCTCTCTATGCGTACCCAAGCCTACATGGACTGCCTGTCGTGTCATATCCCTTGTTCTGTTTGCTAGTTTTTGACTTGAGGACCTCTCTGCCAATACATACAGGAGACAGGGTGGTCAGTGGTAGATCACACATCCATTCCTCTCATCTTTTCATTCAGATCCTGCCTTGGTCACTTTTAATCTTTTGTAGTGTCATGATAATTATCCAAACTTCTCTCTCTCCATTTCCTCTTCTGAAGATGTGGGCTAATTGTCAAATACTTAGAAAGCTGTCCACTCTTTAATAATGTTAGATTTTCTTATTAGTTCTGTATCGTGTTTTTATTGATTGATTGATTTGAGAGAGTGAGGGAAAGAGGGAGAGAGAGAGAATGGGTGTGCCAGGTCCTCCACCCACTAACTCCAACACATGTACCACCATGTACATTTGGCTTTAACGTGGATACTGGGGAATTATACTCGTCCTTCTGCTTTGCAGGCAAACACCTTATCTGATGAGCCATCTCTCCAGCCCTCTATCATGTTTTAAATGGCCACATCGTATTCTGTGGGTAGATAGGACATTTGATTGATTATGACCCTGTGCATGTGTTTTCTGAGTTTTATTATCACGAACATGCTGCAAGAAGCATATTTCTCATTGGAACTTTGGGTTAAAGGTTTGTGAATTGTTCCAACTGACTGGGGACAGGGAAGAGGGAAATAGGGGAATTGGAGACATCAACACATTATTCCCTTATTAAGTGTATCTAATTATGGATAATAAAGATAAAAAAAGATTTTGTTTTGATTGGGAAAGTGCCAAATTAGCCAAACGTTTTAAAAATATATATTTATTGTCCATAATGAGTTACATTGTTTAGTGGGCAAACAATGAGTTGTTATCCCCAATTCCCCAATGGCCCCCCTCCCCATCCCCAATCAGCTGGATATCCTCCTCCTCCGTGGGTCGTCTGGATCAGTCCTTGTGGCAGGGGACCATGGATAGCCTATAGCCAAACTTTTTTGATAACTTATATTTCTACTAACAACATGTGGCTGCTTATTTCTTTATATTCTTTCCAAAATTTGTAATCTTTAATATTTAAATGAAATTTCCCAATAGTATCTTATTGGTTTTATTTACATTTCTCTGATAAGCATTTATTTATATCTTTAATAGTTATTAATATTTTACTGGTTTATTTTTGTTTTGTCTTTTTAAATATTTTGGATATAACACATTTTTCTATTATTTTTCTGTGGCTTTGCACATCTTTTCACATCCTGTGTCGTATGCCCTGCAGTTTTATGTATCTTGTTGAGAAATTTTGAACTTTAGTTGTTTCGTGGTTTTATAATTTTCCTAGATTATAAAACATTTTACTATTTTTCTTCTAATAATGCATAATTTTATGTGCTATAACTTATAAATGTGCTATATGTGTAAAATATATTAAAGTAATATAACAATAATGTTTGTCCAGTTTCCAAAAATAAACATGTTATAATACAATTGAAAATCATTATCTTTGTAGATTCTCCTTTTTCTTTTGCAGAGTTACCGCTGTGCTAAATTCTATGGTTATCACCAAATATATACCTTTATAATTGTACCTCATGAACAGATGAAATATGTGGATGAATTAAGCCATATCTGGTTATACGTGAAAGTTTAAATTATATGTTTTATCAGGACGTATGTATACTTCCACAACTTATATTTTTATATTGAGGATTAGACTTAATCATTATCTAGGGGCTGAGGAGTTGGCTCAGAGGGTAGGAGTACTTGCTGCACAAACATGAGATGTGAGCTTGGTTGTCAGCACCCAGGTAAAAACCAAGTGTGGCTGGCTGTGCCTGTCTGTAACTCCTGTGCTGAGGAGATAGAGATTGGAGGGTAGCTGGGGATCACTGGCCAGGTGGTCTTACTGAGAAATGGCACAAGCTCCAGCTTCAGTAAGAAGACATTGAATGTCTTTCTCTGGCCTCTGCATATGTGTACATAGGTCAGGGACATCTTCTCATACATGTGCATGCATAACACACACACACACACATACAGTAGATATACTCGACACACATACAGAAAAAAAAGCAAGTAAAAAATATTCATGGCTGGTTTCATTTTTTTGTTTACTTTATGTTTGAGGTCAAATCTCAGGCTTGCTTTGAATTCACTGTGTAGTCCAGGCTCTCCTTCAGTTTGTGGGAAGTCTCCTACCTCGGCTTCCCAAGTGCTGGGATTATGTGACTCGCCTCCTTTGCTGTGTTCTATGGAACTGGACTAGATACATATGTCCGAGTCCATTTAGGCTCTACTTCTAATGTTACCAATTTGTTACCATCATTGATTTGCTGGAAGTACCCTTATTTATGTCACCTTCTATGCAGATGGTAGAACTTCTCGAGTGTATGTATCTCTAGATCAAGATTTCAGATCCAGAAATATGCCCATTTCATTGATGCTTTACTATTTGATGCCTGATGCCAATATTTCTTTCTTTATTATGTTTTTCTTTCCTAACTTCTCAAGTCGGAGGATTATCTTACTAATTTTAATGTTTATTTTTTTTATTATATATTTATTATAGTACTCGGCATTGAATTTAGGGCATCATGCATGCTGAGCAAACACTTTACTACTGAGCTATATCCTCAGCCCTACTATTAGATATATCTTTAATTAATTCTTTTAAGTTTGCATACAAAATACTGGGCTTTGTTATGGCATTTCAAATGTATCATGCTTTATTCTCATTTGTTCTCTCTCTGACTGCCTTTATATGGTTTTTGTTTTGTTTTGTTTGTTTTTTGAGGTAGGGTCTCACTCTAGCCCAGGCTGACCTGGAATTCACTGTGTAGACTCAGGCTGACCTTGAACTCACAGTGATCCTCCTACCTCTCCTCTCAAGTGCTGGGATTAAAGGTGTTCACCACCATGCCGGCCCCTATATGTATTATTATTATTATTATTATTTTGTTTGTTTGTTTGTTTTTCCATATAGGGTTTTGCTCTAGCCCAGGCTGACCTGGAGACCTGGAATTCACTCTGTAGTCTCAGGCTGGCCTCGAACTCACGGTGATCCTCCTACCTCTGCCTCCCGAGTGCTGCAATTAAAGGCTTGTGCCATCACACCCGGCCCTTATATGTATTTTTAAAGCTACAAATATCTCAGTACTGCTTGAACTATATCTCATAAGTTTCACTTACTCCTTTGCACTTTCCACTAGACTGTCTTCTTAAATACACAAGGTTCTTGAAATATACTAATCATTTTACATGTATGGAAAATTTAAACTTATACACTAATTACTGGTGTCTAGCCTTATTGCACTGTTCTCAGAGAAAATGGTGTGAAGGAATATTTTTGCAATTTGTTGAAACATGTGCTTGCTTTAGCAGCACATATGTTAAAATTAGACTGAAATTTGTTGAGCCATTTATTACTTAAATGTGGCCAGTTGTTAAATCTATTCCATACATCCTTGAGAAAAATATGTTTTAATCACCTTCACTAATATTTGCCCATTTCTATTTATAACTCCGGTAATTATAAGTATTGTAATGCTAAATACATATGAATTGTGTTTTCTAATGAAATTTAATTATTATTTATTATTCTTTTTATTCTTGGCCTTTCAGTATTTGCCTCAAGTCCAGTTGTGTTTATATTCAATATAGCTTTACTCTCTTATTTTGTTTAGAACTCATAACATTCATTCTTGTTGAGTTTTTAATTGTTGCTATATTTAAGGTCTCAGGTTGAGAGACTCATCTTAAGAAATAAATTTTTAGGGTTGGAGACATAGCTCAGATGAAAGTGCTTATCTATCAATCATGGAGACTCAAGATTTTGATCCCAGAGCCCATGTAGGAATGCCAGGCCTAATGGCATGTGTTGCAATCCTAGTTCTGGTGAGGTGGAGGCAGGAGGACCTGGGGGCTGGCTGTCTCACCAGTCTAGCTTAATTGTTGAGAGATCTTGTCTTAGGAAAGAGGGGACACAGACTGGGGAGATGGCTTAGTGGATAAAGCACTTGCCTTGCAAGCTTGAGTCCCTAACTCAGATCCCCACAATTCGTGAAGACAGACATTAAAGTGTAAGTGTTTGTAATCCCAGCATTCCTATGGCAAGAAATTGGGCAGAGGCCAAAAAAAAAAAAAAAAAAT